>JAHIAM010011791.1:0-11669 GCA_021605205.1 Aegilops longissima
AAAATCCTCAAGCCTTCTTCTCCAAAAAGCAGCTCCAAAAAAGGCTCCATTCATTGGCAAGGAAATGGACTCTGAAGCTGTGGGAACATGAGGAAGAGGAGGCATCGGAAGAATTTGAGTGCAGTGTGGCGAGTCTAGCTCTCTCTTGCTTTTCGAAAGTCCATCTTCAACTCTAAAGAAAATGACCTCCCAAAGTGATGAAGATAGTGATGACTCGCTCCCACCTATTGCTTCATGGCAAAGGGTGCCAAGGTACTCAAATATACCTCCTCGAATCTAGTGAAAATGAATCATGAAGACCTAAAGCCCGATTACTCAAAACTTGCTAAGATTCTTAAAAAACAAAGGGCTTTAGAAAAGGTTCAAAACATGCTAGAAAAAAGTGATGATATGTTGGGTGAAGAAATGGATCCCTAAACCAATTGAAAATCTTGGAGACTTGTCTAGGTTTGACACCTTCAAGGTCATCATAACACTCTCTTATCGATCATGAGAAACTTTCTTATGAATTTCTTCAAAAGCAAGACCGAAAGCTAAAGTGAGTTATGAAGATCTTGAAGGGCGCGATTCATTACTTGCTCAACAAATCAGCACTTCTCGAGAAAAAATTTGTTCCTCCATGCTTAAAGTGCATTGAGCGTGAATCGCTAATTCTTCCGAATGTTAAACTTCAACTATTAAAATTCTTCACTTGCCTCTTATCACTAATTCCTCATCAGGACATTGCTAGTATTTGGATAAATGAAGGAATTGTATTGCAGGCATGAAAAAGCCTCAAAGGATCAGACTCTTTGTGATGTGCTTAAGCAGATCCTCAAAGGAACCCTAGGAAAGGGGTTTGCCTTTGAGAGGAAACTCAATCTTGATGGAACATATTGGAAGCCTGGTAGTATCCCAAAACCTCATGGGTTTTGCAAAGGACCTCGTTGATCCATCTAACTTATGGCTTTCGAAATCTCCTCATTCTTCGATAATCATTTGACTCCAACTATAAACTGTTCAAAAATCAGAATGGTGAAGTATTTGCTAGATATGTTGGCACTAAGCTGGGGCGGTTCCCCTATGAAGAAAATCTGGGTTCCCAAGAAGTGCCTTGAAAGTCTTGGTGAATGTCCTCATGACACACTGTGAAGAATAGGAACCCAGATCAAATTCTTCATATGGACCAAATTCTTCATATGGATCCAAGTCCTCATCGGACCAAATTCCTCACGTGGATCAAATTTCTCAAAAGGATCAAAGTCCTCATATGATTATCATCGTGCTAACAATCTTTTCGAGGTAGAGCTAAGGAGCTATGAATATGTGCATTATTCTTCAAACCAATATGTTCATAAGTCCTCGAAGAATTTCTGCTTATTCATATGCTTACCTAACCCCTCTTACGTGAAGCGAAATGGTTTGGCTTCTATGCCACCATTCTTGTATGGTGCTTTCATGAGTGATGAACTCTTTGCCACCTTAGATGTGGGTGGTGAAGAAAAGAACTAATCTCTTCTGCAGGTCGAGGTCTCCAGGCGTGCCTTAACATTTGAAGAATTTCTTTGGGGACACGACAAAATGCCGAAAGGGCCTTGAGGCTAATCATGATGAAATGAACTTTCATTTCACCGTCCTCATCTGCTTATCTTTATCTTGGTGATGAAATTCATCGATGAACTTGATATCATATTCTTCAGCGATGAAGTATATGAGATAATAAGTTATACTAATTCATCTGCGGGATGATCAACCCAAAACCACGAGTGGGTTCTCGATAGTGGATGTACAAATCACATGGTGACAAGAATCTATTGATGGATGCTCCTTATCACCATCACATCTGAAGCATATCATCTTCTTGGACAAAGGAAAAAGTCGGTATTGGGTCTTGGTAAGGTTGCGATCTCTAGGATAAACACATGGACAAAGTCATGCTTGTTGAGTCCTTAGGATACAACCTCATGTCGATCTCAATGCTTTGTGATCTTGATATGGTTGTTATCTTTGGCAAAATATCGTTGTGTTGTGATTATGGAAGTGACAATTCCAAAGTCTTGAAGGCTTTAGGAGAGGAGACTTGTATATTGTTGATTTCTCTGGGACCACAACCAGCCGTGTGTCTAGTTGCAAAAGCGAGAAGGCTGGCTATGGCATCGGCGACTTAGTCACGAGGCATGAGGAATTTACTGCAGCTTGCAAGAAGAAGCATGTCATTGGCATTGAAAATGTCAAATTCCTCAAGGATCACTTTGCGAACTGTGAAGCTGGAAAAATGACCAAGGCCAAGCATCCAGTGAAGACTATCATGACCACTACTCGTCCCTTGAATTGCTTCACATGGACCTCTTTGGTCCCAATCATTACTCGGTATCGTTAATGATGCATCTCTATATGCTTTGTTATTGTTGATGATTACTCTCGTTACACATGGGTACACATTTTACTTACAAAATCAAGTGCGAAGTCTTCAAGCGATTTTCCTCGAGGGCTTCAACTAACTTTGGTGTGAAGATCAAACACATCGGGAGTGACAATGGGCCGAGTTCAAGAATTCGGTCTTGATGCCTATCTTGATGAACTTGGTATTACTCATGAGTTATCTGCTCCTTATACTCCTCGCAAAATGGGCGTCGTGGGGAAAAGCAGAACTCTTGTTGAGATGGCTGCACTATGCTTGATGAATACAAAACACCTAGTCGTTTTTGGATTGATGCAATTGATCTGCGTGCCACATCATCAACAGTATATCTTCTAAATTCTTCAAGAAAGACTGCCTATGAACTCCTCAAGACAAGAAACCCAATGTAAGTTATTTCAAAGTCTTGATTGCTAAATGCTGGATTAGAGATCCTCATCACAATTCTAAATTTGCACAACACATGAAGGTTTATGCTTGGTTACGGAAAGGACTCGCTACGCGTCTGAGTCTTCAATATCGCTCTTCACAAGATTGTTGACCTTTGTGGATGTGCGGTTCGATGAAACTAATGGCTGCAAAGGCACCTACCTTCTGTGTTAGATGAACCCACACAGGATTCTATCAAGTTCAAAACAGCGAGGATGTCATTCCCTCTTGAAGAATCTGTGAAGAATTCATTCTGTCTGTGAAAACCCGGTGATGCACTGAAGATAATCTTTGAGACAATGGTCTTTGAGAAAATGATAAAATTCCTCGATGACAACCAGCTCATCCTCGCGTTGCAAAAGAAGTGCAAGTGGAAGATCATCGATGACATTGAGCGCCGAGTCCTCTCACCGCTCAAAAGCTTCACATTTATCTAACTTTTGTGGGCACTATGCTTTTGTCTCTATCCAGAGCCACTAAGGTAGATGAAGCATTTGGAGCAGATGGATTCAGGGCTATGCAAGAAGAATTACATGATTCGAGCTCAACAATGTGGAAACTGGTCGCGTCCGGATCTCCAAAGCATAATATCATTGGCACAAAGTGGATCTACGCAACAAGCAAGATGAAAATGGCCTTGTGGTGAGGAATAAAACACGAATAGTAGCTCAAGGCTACACCGAGTTGAAGGAATTGATTTGATGAAACTTTTGCACTGTTGCTGACTTGAGTCTATTAGCATATTACTATATGCTAACCATCACAATATCACTTTATATCAAATGGATGTGAAAAGTGCATTCCTCAATGGTAAGCTTGAGGAAGAAGTATATGTTGCTCAACCCCGGTTTTGAAGATCAAGAATCAACAAAGTCTTGAGGACTTAATAAGGCCCTCTATGGTCTCAAACAAGCCCCGCAGGCGTGGTATGATACATTGAAGGAATTCTTACGTGAAGAATGGCTTCACACCATTCACTCGACCCTACTCTCTTTACTAAATCTTATGATGTGATGTTTGTGTGCCAAATATATGTTGATGATATTATCTTTGGCTGTCTTGACCAATGTTATAGTGATGAATTTGCCTATATGATGAGTGAAGAATATCAAATGTCTATGATGGGAGAGTTGAAATTCTCCTTAGGTCTTCAAATTAAATCAACACACAATGGCATATTCATATCTCGGAGAAATACCTCCAAAGATGTTACGAAATTCATGCAAAGATTGCAAAGCGTCAAAATTCCTATATACAAATGTCCATCTATGCCTTGATGAAAATGGTATTGACTTGATCACAAGGTATACCGCTCCATGATTGGTTCTTTATTGTACTTATGTGCATCTAGGCGGATATAATGCTTAGTGTTTGCATGTGTGCCCGATTTCAAGCTACACGAAGAATCACACCATAAGGCTTGTGAAGCATATTCTTGATATCTAGCTCACACACCAACACTAGGATTATGGTACCCCAAAGGGCTCTTTTTTGATCTCATTGGATATTACGACTCGACTATCTTTGGTGACCGTGTGGACGCAAGCCAACCGGCACTTGTCCTCGGACGATCTTTGATCATTGGTCCTCGAAGAAGCAGTGTGTATCCTTGTCATCTGGGCTGAATATATTCTTTGGCTCGTGTTGTGCTCAATTGTTATGGATGAAACAAACTCTCAAGGACTACGGCATCAATGTGAAGAATGTGCCTCTCTTTGTGACAATGAGAGTGCCATCAAGATTGCTCACAACCAGTTCACTTTCGAAGACAAAGCACATTCAAATCGTCATCATTTTCTTGATCATGTGTTGAAGGCGACATCTCCATTGAGCACGTGAAGGCGAAGAACAGCTAGCCGATATCTTCACTAAGCCCTTGGATGAGAAGAGATTTAGCAAGTTTGATTGTGAGCTAAATATCTTAGAATCTTGAATGTTCTTTGAAAAGACACACATCCTAACACTTATGCAAAATTGATGACTTACATGTGCAACACATGAAGAAGCGTTTTCTTGAATCAATGAAGAATAACACTCTAAGTGTGAAGAAATTAATGAAGAATTTGATTCTCGAGACCCTCTCGACAATTATGCTTGTTATGAAATCATCATTCTTATCTGATTGGATGCCACCACCAAAGTTGAAAATCTTCAATTTGAGTTTTCCTCAGTTTTGAAATTCTTGAGTTTTCAAATTCTTCAACTTTGCAAAATCTTCACTGTTTTCCGTCGTTTTTCTTCATTGGCAATACATATATATATGGGTTTATGTCCTCTATAGCATTCACTTATGGCTATTTCTTCAAATCGCTTTTTACGCTAAGTAGATGTGATGGGACCCCCCCTCTATGCTATACTCAACCCAATCTATTCACTAATTCTTCATATGCGTTCTATTTGAAACTTGTTCAAAATCTTCCTTTGTGTCCTTATCGGCTGAAGAAATTGCGAGCGAAACTTTAAAACTGATCTTATCCAAATTTTGGTTTGCCGCTCAAACCGTTCTGCATCCCATGATGCATTATTTTACTCACGATGATACTAGCGATCTCCACTACGATCGTGGGTGACACATGTCGTGAGAGGAGAATGGTGGTGGCGTTAGTCCCTAAATCTTGGGCGAACAGTTTTCCACCTCTATAAATACCCTCTCTCATCCTCACTTCTTTTACCTTTCGACCTCTCTCTCGTTAGAGCTCCTCAAACCCTAAGCGCTTTACTCCATCGTCGGCCGGTGAGGAGAGCTTCACTGCCTCGACCTCGTCGCCGTCGTACTCACGCGACCCATGAGAATCTTCACTCCGCCGCGCCCGTAGCTGTCTTCCTCCGCGAGTTAGGGCAAGGAAGATCTAACTGACGAACTTCCATCCTTTCTTCTCGGTTAAATGCGTGTTCTTCATTCGGGTAATTAAAGTTACTTTTATTACTCTCTTTGATTCTCAAGCTTTCTGAAAATCTTCAAGGTGTTTATTATTCAAATCTTCACACATATAAACACCTCACATCATATGATCTTGAACTGTTTTCTAAGCAATCATTTTCTTCAAGATTCCCTAATTGTGGATCTTGATCGTACAACTCTGGAACCTAAGACAAAATGCTTAGTGAAATCCTTCAAGGCCATCGGTCAAATTCCTCAAAACTTGTTCTTTTAAAAAACCCTGAGCATATGACCTCTCCAAATTCCTCTTTTTACTCTTTCACGGTACTCATTCTTTCTGAATCACTAGGTTCTCATCAACTTAACTCATTTGCGCGTTCCTCGAAAAAAACTGCATACTTCTTGGAGAACTCAATTGTTCAATTTCCTCAACGGAAGAATATGGCGACGGTAAAACCCCAGAAAGGAGGAAAAACCGAGGTTATACTGCTTTTGAGATCCCGAGAAATTTATCTTACTATTTAAACGATGAAGCAAAATTTGGCAAAAAACAAAAATCAAAAGGTGCGCATTGAAGATTGAGCGGAGATGGGCAAGGAATGGAGGAATGATATGTGACTCCAAAGTACATGAAAATTAGCTCTCAATCCTCCATGCCCAAGAGCTCCATTGGCTTTTGGCCAATAGCTGATCCCACAAGCATCAAGCGTGGTGAGGACTTTCGAAGAATGGGCTAAGCGCCAAGCTAAATTGGAAGACAAGCCAAGGGGCGGTGAAGAAATTCAATGAGGATTCCCTTGCCACCCGCCTCTGAGGCCTCGGTCAAACCGAGAAATCCATGCCAAAAAGCCTCTCATAAGCCAAGTGCTTCACCATACCCTCACGGCCAATTCCTCGGGCGCCCTCAAGCAAATTCCTCACCTTGCTACAGCTCCACCAAGTCCTCAACATTCCTTCAAAGTCCTCGGTCTGTGCATCGGCTACATGTCAAAGGCTGCTGGTTTCTCGATTGCCTCGGTGTTTACAAGTTCTCGGCCACCAATTTCATCATCTGGCCCGACCTTGAAGACCAAAGCAACAAGCGGGCGAGGTCCTCGGCCAAGTCAAAAAAACAGGTTGATTTCCATGTGCCTTCGATGATGAAGCTTCGATGATGAACTTGGAAATCATCAGAATGCAAAAAGGGCGCTAGAGCCAAAGGCACATCGCCCTTCTTTTTGGATCAAAAAATCCTCGATTATATTGATCTCGGCCAAGGATCCAAACACCCCTATACGATTTTCATCGACCCTGGACAAAGTCATATGTTGACCCATTTCATGGAAAAGGAAGTTTGAAAAAAAGAGATCAAGAAGGCTCAATATGGAAGGAGAAGTTCAAGAAAACGTTGTCAAAATGACACGAAACTTCTCAAGGTCGGACGAAATTCAAGACCTCGGCAAAAACTTGATTCTTATTATGCTGATTGGCAAGGAGCCAAGGTCAGATTAATCAATCGGCGAAGAAATTCACCAATGTTGCTGCCCCAGCGGCCATGAAATTCCTCATTTGAAACCTCGGCCAGGAAGAACAATGGCCGGCCCGGATGAAGTTGAGGTGATGAAAATCTTAGTTCGGGGTGATCCCATTCGGCCCCTTTGAAGAAATTACCAGGGCATCCACTGGTGGTGCGCTGAAAAACCGAACAAGGCAGGCATTTGCATCGATTGCGCTGAGAAATCAAAGATTCCTCGGCTCCTCCTGCGCCAACACCAACTCCAATTCTTCCATCTGCCTCGATGTGAAAAAACCAAAGGCTGGAAACGACTGCGGTTGAAGAAAAAGAAGGCATCGGTGCGTCAAATTCTTGGGAAGAAAATGAAGCCAATAAGACTCCTTTGAAAATCAATTGATGCTGTTCCAATTTCCTCAATTCCATCAAAGGACCTTGTTCCTTTTGATGAAGATTATGTGATCCCAAAGCGGATCGATGAAGAAAATCATTCTTTTGCTTTTCGGAGGATTGATGAAAAGAAATTGAAGTGGGCCTAATCCCTTCAACCCGATCATTTCCTCACCTATGCCTCGGTTCACAATTTGAAAATTTGGTGTTGAGAAGTGAAATGGTGGGATATAGGGTGCACCACACTGGATGAATGATGACTTTTGGGAAAGCATCCCAATACTCCTCTCTTCACCCCGCTCCAGCAGTTCCTCGATCCCCACCCAGTTCAAATGGACTTGAAGAAACTCAACCCACTTGCTCTGGCATGAAGAAATTCCAGCCACTAGTCTTTGATGAACCTCTTTCTTTGATCCCAATTTGCACTTGTTGAGGAACAAGAAATTCCTCGGCTGAAGAACTGAGCTCGCGATTCACGAGGTGGTGATGCAACTCACCGACACCCCTCCCCAAGCAAAGAATCCGTTCTCAAGCAAACAAAAGTTCAAGGCTGAAGATTTCTTTGCGACACGTATTCTTCACTAACTATAATCCATATGATTACGCTGCGCATAAGGAAGGCGTTTACGGACTGCGGTAAGCCAACTTCTATTCCTCGGTGCTCTTCAACAAAGACAAAGTCTTGATCATGCTCATATTCCTCATGTGGATATGGAGTCTCTGCCCGGTTTGAGCCTCCTCGGTGTTCTTCACGGCGGGGACTTGAATTTCTGCTGGATATACTGGTGGAATGAAGAACTCATTCTTCAATTCTATGCTTTTGCAAATCACGGAGGCCTAAAGGCGTGAACTCATGGGTATTAGGCGGATTCTGAAAATACTCACTACAAGGCACCACCAAGGAATTGCCCGTGCTCTACCACTCGATCCTCCACTTGATGGTGCTCGTTGTATCTACACGAACAGAACTTTCAAATCACTATATGCAAGTCTTGATGAAGCCTTTGAAGCCAAAGGCCCCAAGAACCAAATTCCTCGTCAAGGAATTTGTATGTGCCTCGAATTGTCTATCGGATTACGAAGACAATGAGTCCTATCAAAGGCCCCGACTTCGAATGATGAAGAAGTCGTTGGCATCATGAAGAATATGCTTTTCAACATCATCCATGGCGTTCCCGTCAACTTCCATGATTTCTTCATGAGGACTCGGCAAACATTGCTATGTCACCATTTGAGTGAAGCCTTATCGCCTTGGATAATGAGACTCATCGGGACAAGGTCTTCACTCAATTGGTGATACTACGAACCACTGCGACTACCCCCGATTGAAGTCCTCAAGCGGACATTTACCTCGGTGATGACAAGGGCAAGGCTCTGCTGTGATCGATGAAGGCATTTCCATTGGATGGACGGTTTAGCAACATCCTACTCCAAATGATGACTCGGCCACATGCTCTGCGCAAAATAACTTCGGTCAAGCAAAGTCCTCAAGCTCGCACCGGGGTGATGGTGATTGAGTTACTCCTCGGTCTTCATCGGAAGGTTGATCGCAATCATAAATGGGTCAGCGTCGGTTTGGTTCAATTCTTCACAACATGACCTCAAACACAATGCAGGAAGAAAAAAACCACTACCTCCATGAAACCTTCAAGCCTTTTTGTTCTTTCACATGTCTGTCTTGGAAGGCGGCGTCAATGGGACTCAAGGAAGAATTTGGTGTGCACCTCCTCGAAGAAAACAAGAAGGTCAAAGTTCCTTCCTTGGTGGCCAGCTCCTATTCTTCATCAGCGACAACTGAAAATGAAGACTTGGGCGACACCGGGCGGTCCTACTACAACAACCGACCCCAACAATGGGGCGCTCCTTCTTCAACTTGAAATTCTTGAGGCGTTAGTCCTCGTTTGATCCTTTTGGTCATTCGATGACAAGGGAGGGTTTGAGTTAGTCTTCAAGCGGGTCTATTTTATTGCCCATATACAACAATTTATTTTTGTTAAGTTACAACCTCGTTCTTTGAAACTTTTATTGGATCGAGTTGTAATCTTAAACCCGATGGGTTTGATACTTTTGATGCACTATCCATTTCTTGAGCTTCTTGAGCTCGATACTCTTGATGCGTTATTTTGCATGCTTGTTCCTCATTAATGTTATATTATGCTGAATTACATCAAGCACCATATTTCATCATGCATTTCAAATTCTTCATATTATATGTCAAATCGTGTATGAATTACAAGATATAGGGAGATCTCCATGATTCAACTCTTCAAATGTGCATTGCCTCAAAAGAAAATTCCTCACTATACATCGAGGGAGTTCTTCTATATCTTGCAATCAAATTCCTCATTATCGATTTACACTTCATATGTTTATCCCGTTGAAAACTTAACCTATATTTTCATCAATCACCAAAAGGGGAGATTGTAAGTGCATCTAGTGCCCCTTAGTGATTTTGGTGGATTGAAGACTTATAGGTTAAGGAACTATCTTTGTGAGTGTAACGGGTCCATAAGTCTATGAGGGTCTGATATTCTGAGGAAAGTCGACCCCTAAAATGAAGTTCTTATTTGAAGACTTTGATATTTGAAGACTTTAGAAGACTTTGGCGATGAAAAATTGGTGTGACCTTGAAGACTTGGTATTCATTTGAGGAACATGAAGCGTGAAGAATTTTGTTTTCGTAGTTTCATTTTCTCTTTCTTGAGTCATAAAACACCCTCTTTAAAAGGGTTGAAGAAATACTAAGGAAAAATTTCCATGTGATGCTCAACTCAAAATCCTACACCTACCAATCCCTTGAGTGAAGCCTTTGGAAATCTCATACTGATTGGTCAATTTCTTGATGTGAGGAAGTTCTTACAGTTTGAGAATTTACGGGAGTTAAAATTCGCCAGTCTGGATTGCCTACGATGAGAACATTGATAGCCACGAGAATTTGAGATTCAAATTTTGCCGTTCTTGTCTTGCGGCTGTCCCAAAATATCTTATCCACCTAACGGTCATATCATTGAAGGGCATTTATGTCTTATCATTCGGGCTGCTCCCTAGGCTATAAATAGCCCCCCTACAATCACTAGCTGGTTGGCTGCTCAAGAGAACTTGACACTTGTCATTTGAGAGCAACCCATCCTCAAGGGACTTTGGCGAAAATCATCGAGTGAGGAAAACCGAAAACCAAACCCTACAAACCCAAAGTGATTGAGCATCGAAGAGATTGATCCTGCGTGGATCCGGCGCTTATTACCTTTGAAGATGTGCTTCTTCCGACGGTTAGGCGTCATGGTCTAGACATCAAGAGGAATTGTGGATCGCAGGTGACCAAGTCTGTGAAGGTTTGGAAATCTGAAGACTTACCACAGTGATTGGGCGAGTCTGCGTGACCTTAGTTCAAGGATAATCTGATGAGGACTTGGTGTCTGAGCTGCATGCTTTCAGGTGGGTGTCCGGGGCTGTGTCCTCGAGTTTAAATACTCGGCCGCTCCAACAGGGTACAAGCGGGCAGCGTTGGAACTGGTCTACCAAATCATTGTCTTCACCAACCTATCTGGTTCTATTTCCTCAACCCTTTCATTTCCTCATTCTTGTTTGAGTGTTTGTTCATATCTGTGTTTGAAGACTTTGGTGAAGACTTTCTCAATTTCCTCGGTTCAATTTCTTGATCTGTTTGTCTTCATCTTGTGTTATCCTGTGATTAGCTTTACTACTCTTGCTAGTCTTCATTTCATCATGATGACCATCGTGTATTCTGTTATGCTTACTTACAGTACTTATTCCGCTGCAAGTAGTTCTTAGCTAAGGAATTTCCTCCGGCAAATTCCTCGATGAAGAATTCATAAAATCCTATTCACCCCCCTCTAGTCGATATAAGCACTTTCATTCTTGTTACTAGACTTGACTTGGGCATTAAGTAATAGGAGTAAGGGCGGCGATGTAAGAAGAACTTTTCTTACGGAGATCATCATTGATTGCCTTTAAAACTCATGCTCTTGCTCAAGATTGAGCTTTTCAAATAAGTAACTTCTCATGAGCCCTAAAAGTTTCGATGATCTTGAAGATGTTTCATGAGCTAACTTAAGAAT
>JAHIAM010011792.1:0-30481 GCA_021605205.1 Aegilops longissima
CTTCGGTTAAAATATTTTCAACATGAAAGTTGCTCGAGCGGCGAGGCGAATCCGGATCGCGATCCGTTAAATCCGCCACACCTAACCTATCAAACCGCAACTTTCCCCTCGGCTCCTGCCTGCTGAAAACACGAAACCGGGATATTTTCCGGATATTTCCTATAACGGTACCACCTCATACCCACGTTAGAACACGCCTAACATCGTTACTTGTCTTGTCATGCATCGATATGCATCTACATTTACATAGTATTCATTGTTTCTTCCCCTCTTCTCTCGGTAGAACTGAGACCGTAGCCCAGCTGCTGCTGCCCAGTTCGACTCTGGAGTTGTGACCCTCTCTCTTGCCAAACAGCGACCAGGCCCCCCCACCTTGATCACGGATATCGCCTATTCTACTCTACTACTTCTTGCATTAGAGTAGTGTAGCATATTCTTGCTACATTATACCTATCATGATGCATGCTTTGTCCTTGCTACTCTTATTTGTTACCTTTACTGCAATCCTATATGCTTAGTATAGGATGCTAGTATTTTCATCTGTGGCCCTACATTCTTGTCCAATCTGTTTATTCTATACTATCAGGTAGTGATCACTCGGGAGGTGATCACGGGTATATCTATATCCTTTATACATGATACATGTGGAGACTAAAATCGAATTAATTTGGTGGAGCACCAGTGAGTGGATCTTTGTGGCGGGCTGACAGGGCGAGGTTGAGAACCGCCTAGGAGGAGGTGGGCATGGCCTGTTGGCATTCAGCGGATACTTAACAGCTACTTGAGATCTTGGTATTTGATCTGAGTTGACTCTGAGCCTATCGCACTAACCATCTCGTGGGAGTAGTTATGGGAATCCCGGCGTGGTGGTATCAGCGAACACCCGTGATGCCGGCCTGGCGCCAGCCGCGGCGGATGGTGGAGCCACTAGGCTAGAGTGCTGCTTCGGCGCGTCGCATAGCGATGCATGTGTGCTCAGAGGCGATGGGCCCAGACCCTGCTGGCAACAGGTTTAGACGGCATGCTAGCCTCTCTGTTGAGCCTAGGTGGGGCTGCGATGTGTTGATCTTCGCGGCGGGCATGACCCGGGAAAGTGTATGCGGCCAAATGGGATCAAGCGTGTTGGGTAAGTTGGTGCACCCTGCGGTGAAGTTAATCTATTGAATAGCGTGATCTTGATAACAGGGCGACTTAGAGTTGTACCTTGACCTTATGACAACTAGAACCGGATGTAATAAAACACACCCTTCCAAGTGCGGATACAACGGTGGTGGCTCTCTCGAGGGATACGAGGAGGGGATGGCGGGTAGGATTGTGCTATGTGATGTTACTTGGAGGACTTCAACCTACCCTCTTCTACTTGTTGCAAGGCGGAGGTGACGAGCGTAGTCTTCGATAAGACAGCTATCCCCTCTTATTACGGCATTACTGCGATTCAGGTCCAGCGATATGGCCCTTTACATATATCCATGCATATGTAGTGTAGCTCCTTGCTTGCGAGTACTTTGGATGAGTACTCACGGTTGCATTGTTTCCCCATTTTCCCCTATCTATACTCGATTGCTGCCACGGACGATGGAGCCGGGGAGCAGAGCATACCGTCGATGGCGACTACTACCTGGAGGTGCCTACTACTACGTGCACCCGCCAGCGGCGACAGGAGTAGTTAGGAGGATCGAGGCGGGAGGCTGCGCCTCTTCGATCGTATCGGTTTGTGCTAGCCTTCTTAAGGCAAACTTGCTTAACTTATACGTACTCGGTATTTTTGCTTCGGCTGACTTCGTCATGATCGAGCACTTGTATTGAGCCCTCGAGGCCTGGCTTGTATTATGATGCTTGTATGACTTATTTATGTTTTAGAGTTGTGTTGTGATATCTTCCGTGAGTCCTTGATCTTGATACATTACATTTGCGTGCATGATTAATTATGCGATTGAATCGAGGCGTCTGAAATTAATGTCGAGCATTGCTGTGAGAATCCCCTTCCACACTCCTTGGCGAAGTCGAGTCTAAACATTGCAAAAACTTTTACTAACTTGGCTGTGTGCATTACAGACCCACGTGCATCCATCGGGTGGTATTAGGATCTTTACTCCTCGACCTTTACTCACGGGACTCTGAACTCTCTCCTACTCGGGTTAAATGAATTTACTAACTAACACTAGGATCCCGTGACCACATTCACCCCAAAGTTGGATAAAGCCATAGTTATTCCTTGGGCGTATTTTGATCAATTTCCACTTGTCATTTGACTCCTTTGAAACATCTTTGTTTTGGATGGAACCCACGAGGCAGGTCATCGCCACATGGCGGCCATTGGTGCCTCGGGATCACTGCGGTGCTAGAAGAGATGATGACCTATCGGGTTGTCGCTGGCACCCTGAGTACACCATCTTTGAGGTACGGGACTTTAACGGGAAGCGATCTCCAGGACCATCGTCCACCTCTACTCTCGGGAGTATGACTCCACTCTGATGCTACACACGCACATGGTGTTGGGGTGACTATCGATATGGCAGTCCACAATCTTGCTTATCTGCTTTCAACTGCATATCCGTGGAAGTATCGGAGTTGGACACCTCCCCTTGAGCAAATGCTATCACGTCGATGTTGGTGAGGAGGGATACTACTGCGCTGCCTACTCACTTTGTCACGAGAGCCCTTCTACCATCGGGAGACCTCACGGAGGCTGACGAAGGGGCTGGGGAGTAAAAGAATCCTACTCTCCGATATATATAATCCTAAGACTCAAAACATTTTCCATTCTAGACTCAACAAGCATGACAAACAATCAAGTAGGGGGCTCTAAGTCGGAAGGCTCTGATTACCAACACTTAGCGCCCTCGATGCGGCTATATCTCCCGATGTCGAGAGCGCGACTTAGAGCATAACCGCATTGAAAGCAATGTCATAAGTGAGGTAATCTTCACACAACCCATGTAATACATAAGGAAAGAGATACATAGTTGGCTTACGATCGCCACTTCACACAATACATAAATAATCATCCATCATTCAGAGTACACTCAAGGTCCGACTACGGAACCAAAATAAAAGATACCCCAAAAGCTACAGATCCCGATCGTCCCAACTGAGCACCACTCTGATCATCGGGAAAAGACACATAATAACGACCACGTTCCTCGTCGAACTCCCACTTGAGCTCGGTTCGTCACACTTTGGCATCATCGCACACCTGCAATTGTTTTGGTAGAATCATGAGTCACGGGGACTCGGCAATCTCACACCAGCGAGATCAAGACTATTTAAGCTTATAGGAAGGACAGAGTTGTAAGGTGGAGCTGCAGCAGCGACTAGCATATATGGTGGCTACATCGCAAAGAAGCGAGAAGAGGAGCAAAAGCACGGTCGTGAAGCTAGTAGCGATCAAGAAGTGATCTGAACTACTTCGTCAAACATAACTCCAACACCGTGTTCACTTCCGGACTCCGCGAGAAGAGACCATCCAGTTACATGCAGTTGATGTGTATTTTAATTGAGGTCAACTTGGGTTTCTCTGGCGGACATTAACAAATTCCCATCGCCTCATAACCATGAGCACGGCTTTGAAAGATATTACCTGCGGGGGTGTCCTAACAGCCCATTATAAGCTCTCACGGTCAGCGAAGGATATTCCTTCTACAGGGAAGACCGATCAATCTCGGAATCCCGGACTACAAGACATTTCGACGACAATAAAACAAGACCAGCAAAACCGCGATTGATTGTGCCGACAAATCCCGATAGGGCTGCACATATCTCGTTCTCGAGGCACATCCGGATGAGCGATCCATACAACTAAAACCAGACCTCAAGTTTCCTTGAAGGTCCCTACCTGAGGGCTCTAGTTTGAGCCAGCACTCGAAGAGAGCACTGGTCGGAGGTTAAAATAAAGATGACCCTCGGGCTCACGAAAACCCGGGAAAAAAAACTTAGGTGGCAAATGGTAAAACCAAAGTTGGGCCTTGCTAGGCATGAGTCTTATTCAGCGAACTGTCAAGGGGTCCCATAAATCACCCAACCGTGTAAGGAGCGAAATCAAGGAACATAACACGGTATATGGCGGAAACTAGGGTGGCAAGAGTGGAACAAAACACGGGCATAAGGCCGAGCCTTCCACCCTTTACCAAGTATATAGATGCATTAATTATAGCAGATATATATTGTGATATCCCAACAAGTAAACATGTTCCAACAAGGAACAACATCTCCATGTTCAACAAGGAACAAACTTCAACTTCACTGCAACTAGCGCTATAAGAGAAATTTGAGCAAAGCGGTAACATAGCCAATCAGCGGTTTGCTAGGAAAGGATGGTTAGAGGCTGACATGGCAATATGGGTGGCATGATATAGCAAGTGGTAGGCATCGCAGCATAGGCATAGCAAAAAGCGAGCAACTAGCATAGCAAAGATAGAAGTGATTTGAGGTATGGTCATCTTGCGCAATGTTCTCGAGTTGTCGAAAGCTTGATCCTCGTGGCGTTCTCAACAGGTTCCTCGTTCACGTACTCGTCTCCGGCTCTACCCAAAGCAAGAACACAAACAAAGGAACCACAATAAATCACGGTGCAATGCACAAGCAACATGATGCAAAATATGGCATGATATGCGGGATGTGATATGCAATGCGTGCCTAGCGCTCCGGAGGAAAATGATGAACCAGGCATCAACTTGGCAAACCAAGTATGCCACTGGAAAGATGAGATGATTTTGGTTGAAATCGATATAAAGATCACCGGAATCGGATGCACGGTTTGCAAATGACAAGCAAAACAAGAATGGCACAAATCTGCCATTAACAGCATGATACCACTTAGCAAGCAACAAGAAATTAAGCTACTGCACCCAAACGTGTCAACAAAGTATATGGCAGTGATCTACACAAGATGCTTGACAAAAGATGAACACTGAGCTACGGCTAGATCACATCATAACAGGTTCAAACAAGCATGGCAAAAGTGCACAAAATATCAGGTGGACATGGCAAAAACAGCATCGGTAGCAATGTTGAGGTAAAGAAAACTACATGCTACAGGAACTTATAATAGCAAAACAAGGCATGGCATGAATCTACTCAAAGCATAGAACAAAAGTCCCTTACTGACCATAAGCCAAAAGGATCAGAAAATATAGTAACACCCATGTCAATATCGCAAGTTTAGTTAACAGATTCAGCTACATGGCATGTCAAAACTGATAACAAGTAGGCATGTTTACAAGCTCAATGCACTCACTACAGAGCATTATATGATAAACTAAGCATACATACATCAAGAAGACATGGCATAGAAGACATACATGGCAAGAACAATAACATAGCATACGGATCAACCACAACAACCTTGGCAAAATTGAATAACATGTAAACAATCTGCCGAAACATTTGATAGAAAAGTAGAGGCTCGATTGACTCAAGCTATGGCACTCCATAATTGCAAACAAGGGCATGGATGGATAGAGCAAGACATGTTTAATAAAACATCCTTACTGAAGTATCTCAAAATATGCATGGATCTCTCGGTAGCATCACGTTAACATGGCATCAAAATATCAGCAAAACAGAACTGAAAACAGCAACATCAGGACACCTACTTTGCATGCTTGTGCTAGTCACCACATAGTTCACAAAAAAATACATGGCATACACCCCTGGAAAGATGGCATGGCATATTACAAAACACATGTAGGACTCAAATTCATAGGGTGCACACATCAATCATAGCAAAAATAACAAAAGTGCAAGTTACATTAAGAAAGCGAAACTAACATCACATAGCCCTCTTCCAACAGCATTTCGGGCATCAAGATGAGCTCAAATGAAAATGATGCAATGAGATGAAATGATCTACTCTTGAAGAACATTTTGATATATTATACCGCATAAAATGGAGCTACATATGCAAAGTTATGCTACATTGAAAATGCCACGAAATATACAGGATGAAAACTTGAAGAAAAAAGGGGGAAGAAGTCAGCAGGCTGAGATCCGGATCGGGATCCGGCCCGATCGAGCGGCAATGGCCTCATGCTGAGCCGGAGCGGAGGAGGCCGGGGCGGGGCGGAGGACGGAGGAAGGCGGCCAGGGCGTGGCCGAGGCAATGGAACCCCGGGGAGAAACCGTGACGGCCGGCCTGAGGAGGCCGGCCGAAGTCAGCGGCAGGCCAGGAGTGGTGGCCGCGTGAGCCAATGCCAGTGGTGGTGATGGCCTGGGAGCTGTGGGCCGGGTCTCGGCCGGCGGCCAGGCCAGGCCTGGCCTGACTGCCTGAACAGGTGTGGCGTGGGTGACAGGTGTGCCGCGCCCTGATTCAGTCGGCCAGGCTAATGGCCGTGTCCGGGTGTGCAGACGTTCGTCCGGTAGCGAGTAAGGGAAGGCTAGGGTTGGACAAAGAGATTGGAATGGGGTTTGCTTAAATAGGCATAGAGGGAGCTAGGAGAGTCAAATGAGGTGTAGTTTTAGCCTACGATCGTGATCGAGCGACGGAGAGCATGAAAGTGACTTAGATGGGTTATTGGACTATTTTGAAGGGGTGTTGGGCTGCAACTTAAAAGAGGCCTTTGCGAGAGTGCGGTTAACCGTTGGAGTACCAAGCAGAGCTCAAATGACCGAAACTTGACCGGTGGTCTGGTGGTATACCAAGGCCACTTGACAAACCTCGGTCCATTCGAGAAGGTGTAGTACCCGCACGGAAGAAAAAGCGATAGGGGCCAGGGAAGATAGGAGTGCGGATTGCAAAAGCGGACAGGGAAAAATGCTCGGAATCATGAGGCGAACACATTATGCAAATCGATGCACATGATGACATGATATAATATGCATGACATGGACAAAATGCAAAATGAAGAAAACCCAACCACGGAGGAATATCATATCACAATGCGAAAATGGCAAGAGTTGGAGTTACAAATATGGAAAGTTACTACCGGGGTGTTACAACACTCCACCACTACAAGAGGATCTCGTCCCGAGATCTAGGACTGAAAGAACTCTGGATATTCGGAACGGAGGTGATCCTCGCGCTCCCAGGTGGCTTCTCGGTCGGAATGGTGTGACCACTTCACTTTCAGGAATTTGATTGACTTGTTGCGAGTCTTGCGCTCGGTTTCTTCAAGAATAAAGCAGGGTGCTCATGATAAGAGATCTTCTTGAAGGTCGATCTCTTGAAGTTGATAGTGCGTTCAGGAGTCTTGAAGCACTTGCGAAGGCTGACACGTGAAACACATCGTGCGTTTGCGAAGTTGGAGGAAGCTCAAGTTGATGGCGAGATCGCCTCTTTTGCCAATGATCTTGAAAGGACCCCGTATCTAGGGGCAAGCTTCCCTTTGATACGAAGCGGCGAGTGCCTTTCATTGGAGAGGCAGAGGTAGACATGGTCTCCGATTTCAAAAGCCACATCCGGTGCTTATCATCATAATATCTCTTAAGCGTGGCGATTAGCGGCTTTGAATTCTCACGAATGACTTTGCACATTTCTTACATACGTGATCAAGTCATTGCCAAGAAGTTGGCGTTCACTGTCTCGAGACCAATTGAGAGATGCGGCACTTTACGCCATAGAAATTTCGAATGGGGCCTTGCCGAACTTGGAAAGCTGTTGTTGTAGGAGAACTTCGGCATATGGAAGACACTCTTCCACTTCATACCGAAAGAAATGACACAAGCCACGAGCATATCTTCAAGGTTTGATTAACTTCGCTCAACTTGGCCACTTGTTTGAGGATGGAAGCTATCTTTGAAGCGAATGTTGGTGCCCATGGCCTTGAAAAGAATCCCAAAACTTGGAGGTAAAGATGCTGCCAGTGCGAAGAGATCACTTGTGGAATGCCGTGCAAGGAGACAATCCACGGAGGTGTATAGCTCATAGCGAGCTCTGTGATAGATTCTTTGATAGGAAGAAAATGAGCCACTTTAGTAAGCTTGTCAATGACAGCGAAGATAGCATCATTTCCACGCTTGGACTTTGGAAATCCAGTCCGAAGTCCATCTCGATATGATCAAACTTCCATTCGGAATAGCAAGAGGTTGAAGGAGACCAGCTGGTCTTTGGTGTTACCTTTCACTCTTACGCAAACATCACACCATTCACGAATTGAGCAATTTCTCGCTTCATTCAAGTCCACCAATATGACTGCTTGAGGTCATGGTACATCTTAAATACTTCGGGATGAATGGATAGAAGCGAATTGTGTGCCTCGTTCATAATGACTTTTCTCAGATCACCCTTAGGAACCACAATCCGGTCCTCAAAGAAAAGTATCTTTGTCATCAGCGTGGAAGCACTTGTACTTGGAAATGCCCTTGTCGATACCACGTTTCACCTTTTTCACCATGGTATCCAGGAGTTGAGCCTCACGAATCTGATCTTCCAAAGTAGGAGAGACTATGAGGTTGGCAAGAAAGCCTTGAGGAACAACTTGAAGATTCACTTGCGGGGAAGCTTCCACAGAGATCCGGTTGGAAGGGCTTGAGGATTAGGCTATTGCGATAAGCCTTCTGCTCAAAGCATCTGCAATGACATTGGCCTTGCGGAGTATATTCAATACTTGGGTTGTACTCTTGAATCATTTCGACCCATCGAGTCACTTTGAGGTTGAGGTTGGGCTGAGTGAAGATATACTTGAGACTCTTGTGATCGGTGAAAATGTCCACTTTCCTTCCCAACAAGAGATGTCTCCATGTTATCAATGCATGGACAAGCTGCCGCCAACTCAAGATCGTGAGTGGGGTAGTTCATTCGTTGAGCTTCAACTGGCGAGAGGTATAGGCCACAACTCTCTTCTCTTGCATTAACACAGCCGAGACCTTGAAGAGAAGCATCGAGAAAACTTCAAATGGCTTGGATTCATCGGGAGGAGTTAAGGCAGGGAGCTGTGGCGAGTTTCTCTTTGAGGGTATTGAAAGCAACATCACACTCGGGAGACCAGACATACTTCACATGCTTACGGAGGAGGTTGGAAAGAGGCTTTGCAATCTTGGAGAAATTCTCAGCGAATCTTGACAATAGATTGCAAGACCAAGAAAAGCTGAACTGCTTGACATACGAGGAGGTTCCCAATTCACAATGCGGACACCTTCTCGGGGATTAATGGCCGATGCCCTTGGCGGAGATGATATGACCAAGATAAAGCACTTCATCAAGCCAAAATTCACATTTGGAGAACTTAGCATAAATTGATACTCTCTGAGCTTGTCTAGCACCAATCGCAAATGTTTGGCATGATCCTTCTTATTCTTGGAAGACCAAAATATCATCAAGATAGACCAAGGCAATTCATTGGTGTAGGGGTTGAAGATGAAATTCATCATCAGAGAATGTTGGAGGAGCATTGACAAGGCGAAAGACATGACGGTATATTCATAGAACCAAAGCTTGTTACGGATCTTTGTCTTGGGAATATCTTGTTCACGAATCTGAATCTCATGATAACCCATCTGAAGGTCAAGCTTGGAGAACACTTTAGCACCTTTGAGTTGCTCGAAAAGCTCATTGATGTTGGGAAGTGGATACTTGTTCTTGATTGTCTTCTTGTTCAATGGGCGATGTCGGCGCAAAGTCGGTCCATGCCATCCTTCTTGGACAAAAAACACCACAACCCCAAGGAGATGAACTTCGATGCGATCAAACCAGGCGCTCTTGTTCATCGAGCTGCTTCTTCAATTCCTTCAGCTCATCGGTCCAAGCTTGTGGGGGCTTGCACAAGCGGGTTGATGCGGGCTCAAGATCGATACGAACTCAAGCGGCGATGAGGAGGCATACCGGAAGCTCTTACGGAAAGACATCTTGGTACTCATAAGCATTGGAATCGAGAGATAGCATCAATTAGCCCTTCTCATTGAGAGAAAACAACCGAATGGTTTCATCACAGCGGCATAGATGATCACATCATTAGAAGAGTGAGTCAATTGAATTTCCACAGCAGCACAATCAAGCTGAGCTTTGTCTTGATAAAGCCGATCCATTAGAGAATAAGATCAATATCCAGAGTCACCAAGGATAATTGGTTTAGGCAATCTGTAATCGCCCATCTTGATAGAAACATCCGGAACCAAAACTAGAAGTCATCTCCATGGCAGGAAACAATAGACAAAAGGTCTTGGCAAAGCTTGAGTAACCAAATCATGCATAGCCACAAAAGGTCTTGAGATGAAAGAATCGATGCACGATATCAAATAAGACTTTTGCGGGAATATCATTAACAAGAAGGTTACCCATGATCACATCTGAAGAATCCTCTGCTTGAGCTGCATTCATCATGTTCACCTTTGCAGACTTGGGATTATTCTTGACCTTTGCATTGCTTGAAGATTTCACGGGAGGAGGGCGGAAGGCGCCTCTGGTTTGAAGCACTTGTTAGCATAGTGACCTTCTGCTGACACTTGTTGCAAGTCACCTCGAGAAGGCGGACGGTGGTAAGGAGCACTTGACCTTGGAGCTTGAGAATTAGACTTGTTACGATAGCTTTGGGTTGGGCGGGTGGGAAGATCCACGGCCACTGAGTTCTTCTGCGATAAAATTTGTGGAGCGGAGGAGGAG
This sequence comes from Aegilops longissima, assembly GCA_021605205.1. Lineage (NCBI taxonomy): Eukaryota > Viridiplantae > Streptophyta > Magnoliopsida > Poales > Poaceae > Aegilops > Aegilops longissima. Next base: position 10,535 of record JAHIAM010011792.1, read on the forward strand.
GAAAGTAGAACTTAACTGCTTATTGCCACTTGAGAGGAAGAAGAAGTGAGGCTGCATCCTGATTCTCTTCTTAGAAGCCTCACATTTGAGCTGGGCAGTTTCTTGCTTGATGCCATGTTGTAGAATTCATCATACTTTTACGGCTCAAAAAGCACAAGAGCTAATTGCAGATCTTCTCTCGGACCACCTCTGAATTGATAGATCATACTCTTTTCATCGGGGGCGTCTTGCTTAGCTAAAGCGGCGAGTTTACAGGCTGGATATTGTATTGATAGACAGACATGTTGCCTTGCTTGAGATTGCGGAACTCCTCACGCTTGCTCTCAACAACACTTTTGAATGTGGTGAGCTCACGAAATCTCGGCGGAACTCATCCCGAGGTAATGACACGACCTCCTCTGGAATCTTTGTATTCTTTGGTACCACTCGGCAGCTTGATCCTTGAGTTGAAGCGATGCAAACTTGACAAAGTCCTCGAGTCGACATTGCTACATTCAAAATGCTTGCAGATGTCCACTAACCAATCGTCGTCGTCGTAGCCTCGACCACGAAGCTGAAGACTTGGCTGATTAGCGAGGCCCGAGGAGTAGCAAAGTCGGCTGATTGTTGCCTTGACCTTGATTTCCTTGTTGCCTTGCCCTTGAGTGCGTTCTTGCAAGAGCTACAAAATCATCGAGCATTGGCATTGGTGGCTGCCATGATAGCTTGCGGAGCCTCGGGAGGCGGAGGTGGAGGTGGAGGTTCGAGTGATCCCCATCATTGCGATCCGGATTGGGCCCGTTGGCGGAGCCATCTGAAGAGGGTGACATCCATTAGTCCTTGATAGACAAATAGTCAAGTTGAAATCAGCGGATAGAAATTGCAACATATAGTCTTCACAATAAACATTGAATAAGAATGAGCGAATGAATTCAAAGTTAATCATCACCGTCCATTAAGGTGAGAAGCCACTTAGATAAAGATATGGAAACAACATCATCTTAGAAACAAATCGAATATCTGGCGAAAACAAAAGATTGGCTTCTAGAATGAGCGGAACAAACACATGATAGAGATTTACGCCCAAAGTGTTCGTGGTGGGGCCCACGGACCACGACGTATATGAGGGCGTCACGAATGGCAAACAAGGCGTCCCGAATCAGCATAGCCAAAGGATTCTTTAAGGCGCCTCGCGACCCTTTGTAAATCGGCCGTGAATGGGCGGACCACTGAGCGTTGAACCCCAATCTCAAATCATACATCATGGGAAAGATATCACATAAGCTACTAGAATTCCACCTATAAACTCGAAACTTTACGGTTATGCAATCGGTGTAGGGGATCTGAGGGACACAAAATATATCACCCAAACTAACAATACCTAGATCCGTTGTATCCATCCGTCAACACATAACCAAGAAATCCTCGGAAATCGTGTACCTCGACCTTTGAAAAACATCCGTTATACAAGTCATGGCAATACTCGAGCTACGCGATCTTTGGGTTATCGGGTTATCTCACCAACAAGCGCACAAAAGAGATTTCGATGTCGGCAAAACTTCGGTATTCGAGGCTGCAGCGATAAAATTGTGGCGACAACACCTCGGGCTCAACTCCCGGGACAACGCCACAACCCCTAAATGTCACGGGGCACCAAGAACAATGTTCTCGTCACAAAACCATCGGAGCGATCCCAAGATACCAGCGTGATCCTAAAAATTTTTAGTGAAATTTGAGAAGAGGAGAGTCAAAACTTCTCGTCGGGGAGACCTCACGCAGGCGACGAAGGGACTGGGAGTAAAAAGAATCCTACTCTCCGATATATATAATCCTAAGACTCAAAACATTTTCCATTCTAGACTCAACAACGCTTGACAAACAATCAAGTAGGGGCTCCTAAGTGGGAAGGCTCGATTACCAACATAGCGCCCTCGATGCGGCTATATCTCCCGTGTCGAGCGACTTAGAAGCATAACCGCATTGAAAGCAATGTCAAGTGAGGTAATCTTCACACAACCCATGTAATACATAAGGGAAAGAGATACATAGTTGGCTTACGAGTCGCCACTTCACACAATACATAAATAATCATCCATCATTGAGTACACTCAAGGTCCGACTCACGGAACCAAAATAAAAGAAGATACCCCAAAAGCTACACAGATCCCGATCGTCCCAAGCTGAGCACCACTACTGATCATCAGGAAAAGACACATAATGTAACGACCACGTTCCTCGTCGAACTCCCTTGAGCTCGGTTCGTCACCTTTGGCATCATCGGAACACCAAGCTGTTTTGGTAGAATCTGTGAGTCACGGGGACTCGGCAATCTCACCAGCGAGATCAAGACTATTTAAGCTTATAGTAAGGACGAGTTGTGAGGTGGAGCTGCGACAGCGACTAGCATATATGGTGGCTACATCGCCAAAAGGCGAGAAGAGGAGCAAAAGCGCGGTCATTGAAGCTAGTAGCGATCAAGAAGTGATCTGAACTACTTCGTCAAACATAACTCCAACACCGTGTTCACTTCCGGACTCCGCCGAGAAGAGACCATCCAGTTACACCTTGATTGATGTGTATTTTAATTGAGGTCAACCGGGTTTTCTACAACGGACATTAACAAATTCCCATCTGCCTCATAACGCAGCACGGCTTTGAAAGATATTACCCTGCGAAAGTGTCCCAACTTAGCCCATTATAAGCTCTCACGGTCAGCGAAGGATATTCCTTCTCTGGGAAGACCGATCAATCTCGGAATCCCGGACTACAAGACATTTCGACAGCAATAAAACAAGACCAGCAAAGCCGCCCGATTGTGTGACAAATCCCGATAGGAGCTGCACATATCTCGTTCTCGAGGAACATCCGGATGAGCAGTCCATACAACTAAAACCAGACCTCAAGTTTCCTTGAGGGCTTCTGAGGCTCTAGTTCCGGCGGCACTTTCGAAGGAGCACTGGTCGGGGGTTAAAATAAAGATGACCCTCGGGCTCGCATGAAAACCGGGGAAAAAACTTAGGTGGCAAATGGTAAAACCAAAGTTGGGCCTTCTGGGCGAGTCTTATTCAAGCGAACTGTCAAGGGGTCCCATAAATCACTAACCGTGTAAGAGCGAAATCAAGGAACATAACACGGTATGGCGGAAACTAGGGTGGCAAAGTGGAACAAAACACGGGCATAAGGCGAGCCTTCCACCCTTTACCAAGTATATAGATGCATTAATTATAGCAGATATATATTGTGATATCCCTAACAAGTAAACATGTTCCAACAAGGAACAACATCTCCATGTTCAACAAGGAACAACCTTCAACTTCACTGCAACTAACAGCGCTATAAAGAGGGCTGAGCAAAGCGGTAACATAGCCAATCAGCGGTTTGTTAGGAAAGGATGGTTAGGGGTTGACATGGCAATATGGGTGGCATGATATAGCAAGTGGTAGGAATCACAGCATAGGCATAGCAAAAAGCGAGCAACTAGCATAGCAAAGATAGAAGTGATTTGAGGGTATGGTCATCTTGCACGCAATGTTCTCGAGTTGTCGAAAGCTTGATCCTCGTGGCGTTCTCAACAGGTTCCTCGTTCACGTACTCGTCTCGGCTCTACCCAAAGCAAGAACACAAACAAAGGAACCACAATAAATCACGGTGCAATGCACAAGCAACATGATGCAAAATATGGCATGATATGCGGGATGTGATATGCAATGCGTATGCGCTCGGAGGAAAATGATGAACCAGGCATCAACAGCAAACCAAGTATGCCACTGGAAAGATGAGATGATTTCGGTTGAAATCGATATAAATATCACCGGAATCGGATGCACGGTTTGCAAATGACAAGCAAAACAAGAATGGCACAAATCTGCCATTAACAGCATGATACCACTTAGCAAGCAACAAGAAATTAAGCTACTGCACCCAAACGTGTCAACAAAGTATATGGCAGTGATCTACACAAGATGCTTGACAAAAGATGAACACTGAGCTACGGCTAGATCACATCATAACAGGTTCAAACAAGCATGGCAAAGTGCACAAAATATCGAAATTTGGACATGGCAAAAACAGCATCAGGTAGCAATGTTCAGAGTAAGAAAACTACATGCTACAGGAACTTATAATAGCAAAATAAGGCATGGCACGAATCTACTCAAAGCATAGAACAAAAGTCCCTTACTGACCATAAGCCAAAAAGGATCAGAAAATATAGTAACACCTATGTCAATATCGCAAGTTTCGTTAACAGATTCAGCAACATGGCATGTCAAAAACTGATAACAACTAGGCATGTTTACAAGCTCAATGCACTCAGTACAGAGCCTTATATGATAAAATAAGCATACATACATCAAGAAGACATGGCATAGAAGACATACATGGCAAGAACAATAACATAGCATACACGGATCAACCACAACAACCTTGGCAAAATTGAATAACCTGTAAACAATCTGCCAGGAAACATTTGATAGCAAAAGTAGAGCTCGATTGACTCAAGCTATGGCACTCCATAATTGCAAACAAGGGCATGGATGGATAGATCAAGACATGTTTAACAAAACATCCTTATTGAAGTATCTCAAAATATGCATGGATCTCTCGGTAGCATCAAGTTAACATGGCATCAAAATATCAAGCAAAGCAGTGAAAACACAACATCGGGACACCTACTTTGCATGCTTGTGCTAGTCACCACATAGATCACAAAAACTACATGGCATACACCCCTGGAAAGATGGCATGGCATATTACAAAACACATGTAGGACTCAAATTCATAGGGTGCACACATCAATCGTAGCAAAAATAACAAAAGTGCAAGTTACATTAAGAAACGAAACTAACATCACATAGCCCTCTTCAACAGCATTTCGGGCATCAAGATGAGCTCAAATGAAAATGATGCAATGAGATGAAATGATCTACTCTTGAGGCGAACATTTTGATATATTATACGTGCAAAATGGAGCTACAGATGCAAAGTTACGCTCGTTGAAAATGCCACGAAATATACGGGATGAAAACTTAGAGCGAAAAAAAAGAGGGAAGAAGTCAGCGGGCTGAGATCGGATCGGGATCCCGATCGGCGGCAATGACGGCCGAGCTGAGCCGGAGGTGAGGCGGAGGAAGGAGCCGAGGGCAGCTGTGGGAGGCCAGTAGAAGAGCAGCCAGTAATGAGAACCGAGGCCATGGCCAGTGGTGGCCAAGGCAGTGTGCGTGTGGCGAGGGTGGGCAGTGGCCAGTATGGCTTGGGGCCAGGGCCAGGTCGGCCAGGTCGGGAACCAGCGTGAGGCCTCATGAGACCTCAGTTGTGGTGTGTGGCAGAGACAGATGGTGCGCCCTGATTAGTCAATGGCGGTAAGCTGGTCAGAAGCCGGACTTGTCCGGTAGTGTAGACGTTCGTCCGGACACACGAGTAGGGAAGGCTAGGGTTGGGCAAGAGATTGGAATGGGGTTTGCTTAAATAGGCATAGAGGAGCTAGGAGAGTCCAAATGAGGTGTAGTTTTAAGCCACACGATCGTGATCGAGCGAAGGAGAGCATGGAAGTGACTTAGATGGGTTATTGGTCTATTTTGAAGGGGTGTTGGGCTGCAACTTAAAGGGCCTTTGCGAGAGTCACGGTTAACCGTTGGAGTACCAAGCGAGCTCCAAATGACCGAAACTTGACCGGTGGTCTCTGAATTGGTATACCAAGGCCACTTGACAAACCTCGGTCCATTCCGAGAAGGTTTAGTACCCGCTTTGCGGAAAAAGCGAAAGGGCCGCCGGGGAAGATAAGTGCGGATTGCAAAAGCGGACAGCGGGAAAATGCTGGAATCATAGAGGCGAACACGTATGCAAATCGATGCACATGATGACATGATATAATATGCATGACATGGACAAAATACAAAATGAAGAAAAACCCAACCACGGAGGAATATCATATCACAATGCGAAAATGGCAAGAGTTGGAGTTACAAATATGGAAAGTTACTACGGGGTGTTACAATGCCCCGAGGGTGTCGGTTGCCGGTGGGAGGCTACTCTCGCGCTTGGTCCTCTTACGCCACTTAGGCGTCGGGTTACGCACCCGGTATCCGGCCATGAGTCAGCTTGGCGTGGAGGACTATCGCTGCCGCTTTACTGACTTTAGGGCTCTGACTACCTCCAGCGATGATGCTTAGCGTGGGGCTGATGTAGGCTTGCTTGTTAATATTAGATGCATTCGCAGCGAGCACTGCGTGCCACCTATGATGTCTTAGTCTATGTCTTGAACTACGTATCGAGAACTCTATGCATGATCCCTTTTGTAAGATATCTGAGCTACTATGTGGTTTCTATCGTCTTGCTTTCATTATGCATGTTTCATCATGAATGATTCTTGTCCTTTGCATAATTTCTCAAATGCTGAACTACCCTGTTATATATTAGCGAGGATGGTTAGACCAGCTGGTCATGAGTCGTGGTGGCAACTTCCCACCACGCTTTGAGTACATGGCTGGTATTATCAACAACTTGAGATGAATCGCCAGTTCATGGAGAACATGATGGCTCAGTTTCCTCGCCCCAATATGAACCAGCAGCCAAACACAACAACTCTGCTGAGTTTCATCGCCTCAACCCAAGTGTGTGCCGCAGCTCAACCCAGCCACGGATCTTGATGACTAGCTCCGTGACATCACCTATGAGATGGAGTCTGTGATGTAGCCCACTGACTATGTCACTTTTGCTTCCTTCTTCTGAAGGGACCCGCAGCTCAATGGTGGGACAGCCACAGGCGTACTCTGCCGGATTGGAACAATCATCACTGGCGGACTTCCAAGCTGCTTTCGTGCCGCTTCATCCCTCAAGGAGTCATGGACGGAAGAAGCGTGAGTTCCATAACCTCACCCAAGGCAACAAGACTGTTGAAGATTATCGGTGAGTTCTGGACTTGTCTCGCTATCTTTGAAGAGGATATTGCAAGCGATGCCTTGAGACAAGAGAAGTTCGTGGCGGCCTTCAAGGCGACATCAAGCTCGCACTTCTAGTGCGACTTTGCTGATTTAGCCACCTTGGTGAACAAGGCTATCAATGTCGAAACTAGTCTGCTGGGAATACCCGAGCTCTAACGAGCGCCACGTGACACGAGCTCATCTTGGGCCGTCCTCATGAAGCGCCAAGATATGGATTCCCAACAGCATGTACCGGCCGAATGCACCTGCCCCAAAGCAAAGCTATCTGCACCTCGTCTGCCTACTCCAACTAGGCAGCCAAAGCTTCGACTCCACCACCCCAAGCTCTGTTCCCTCCCAATAATGGTTTGTGCTTGGTGTGGACAACTTGAGGGCACCGTGCTAGAGAATGCAACAGAACCAGAATCAGCTGGCCCTTCGGTGGCGGCGTGGAAGCAACCAACCCCGCAATGACAATGCCAAGCCTTATGGTCGAGTTCATGCCAACCACGTTGATCTGAGCGAAGCTCAAGACCAACTGCTCTTGTGATGGGTACCTCCTCGTAAATTCAGTACACTGCATCATTTTATTAGATTCGGGAGCATCACATTCATTCATGTCGGAAGATTTTTCATACAAGCCGGCGTTAAGTGTGAGGAGATGAACTCTTGGTAGTGGTAAAAACCCCTTGGGACAATGGCAAACCTCCATGGTTGGCGTCGGCGTCCCGTGGAAATCGAAGGGCTGGAGTTCTATGCCTCACCCATTATCTGAAGGCGTCTAACATCGACCTCATTTTGGGCATGGATTGGTTGAAAGTGCATCTTGCTTCAATCGTTTGCGCCACTAAGACCGTCCATCTGCTACACCCTACGATGAAATAATAGCTACAATGCTCGTCGATTCAGAATGCGAGGCAAGGCTCTATGCATTGAATGCATTGAGCGCGCACCCTCGAGGGCATTGAAAACATTCACTGTCGATTCGCGACTTCCGGGCGTCTTTCTGAAGAACTTCGAGGGATTCCCCACTGCTGAAATTTGTCGAATTAGTCATCGACTTGAAACCGCTTCACACCCTCCTATAATGGCGACCCTACAAGATGCGCCGCATGAACTCCTTGAGCTCAAGGAGAAATCGACAAATCTCTTCAAAGTGGTTTCATTAGCCCAAGTTGCTCTCCTTGGGAGCACCTTTTCTCTTTGTCAAGAAGAAGGATGGGACAAACCGATTGGTCCAAGACTACCGTCCTATAAACCAAGCTACCATTAGAATAAGTATCCTCTTCCTCGGATAAATGATCATCACGATCAAGCTGGCTGGTTCATCGGTGTTCTCTAAACTCGACTTGAGGTTGGGTTACCACCAGATCCGTGTTAGCGAAGAGGATATCCCAAAGACCGCCTTTGTGACTCGTTATGGTTCATGCAGTACACCGTCATGTCTTCGGACAACCAATGCTCCACCACCTTCTCTCTCGCTGATGAACTGTATATTCATGGATTACCTCGACAAGTTAAGTTGCGTGGTTTATCTGGATGATATCCTGGTATTTTCTAAGAACGAAGAAGAGCATGCTGAACATCTTAGTCTTGTGCTGGAAAAAGCTACGAGAGCATCAACTTTATGCCAAGTTCTCCAAATGTGAATTCGGCTTGAAGTAACCTATCTTGGGCATGTCATCTCTAAGGATGGTATTGCGTCAACCTGAAAGAGTTCAGGCTATTCTCGATTGGACTCCTCGAAGAGCGTTAAGCAAGTCAGAAGTTTTCTCGGTCTGCTTGGCTATTGCCGTCGATTAAATGAGAACTTCTCCAAGATTGCGAGCCTCGACTAACCTATTGCATAAGAGCGTCAAGTTCCAATGGGCGAGATAAATGTCGGGAAAGTTTCCGGGCACTCAAAGACAAGTTGACTTCTGCCCGATACTAGCTCCTCGATATTAAGAAGGACTTCGTCATTTCTTGCGGCGCTTCTGTCAAGGACTAGGCTGTGTCCTAATGCAAGAGCGCCAAAGTGGTTGCTTATGCCTCTCGGCAATTCGCCCTCACGAAGAACTACCGAGTTCACGACCTCGAACTTCTTTGCTGTCATTCATGCTTGGCTGAAGCGATGGCGACATTACCTTCTCGTGTCGTTGCGAGATCTTCACTTGACCACCAAAGTCTGAAGTGTCATTTACTCAGCCAGACCTGAACCTCCGTCGGCGAGAGATGGATGGAAGCTGTTGCGAGAACTTTGATTTGGGTATTTCCTATACCCCAAGCAAGGCTAATGTAATGGCTGATGCTTTAAGCCGCAGAAGTCTTACTACAGCCACCTCCAGTTCACAAGGTTCAGCCCTCACTTGTTGAAGAGTTCAGAGCTGAACCTCCATATTATTCCTCACGGGTGCACTCGCTCCCCCTCCTCCGGAGTTCATAAGATGAATCTCGTGTTGTTTCAGGTTCCCTCTATACCTGGCTGTCGAACTCCGATCTCGTGAGCTCCATCAAGACAATGCAGGGATATGACTCTGAAGTCTACAAGATTAAGCGAGACCTCAAAGAAGAAAGCCCTCATTCTTCACTATTTGTTGGGAGCGTAGTAATTTCAAAAATTTCCTACGATCACGCAAGACCATGGTGATGGCATAGCAGCGAGAGGGAGAGTGTCGTCCACGTACCCTCGTGAACCCAGCGGGCGTTATAACAACGCGGTTGATGTAGTCGTGCGTCTTCACGATCCGACCGATCCAAGCACCGAACATCACGGCACCTCCGAGTTACGCTGCGTTACGCTCGATGGCGATCCCGGACTCCGATCCAGCAAAGTGTCGGGGATGAGTTCCGTCGGCCTGACGGCGTGGTGACGATGTTGATGCTCCACCGGCGCGAGGCCGCCTAAGCTCCATGACGATATGACTTCTCCGGCGCGAGGCTTCGCCTAAGCTCATGACGATATGACGAAGTGGAATATGGTGGAAGGGCACCGCACGGCTAAGGAAGATCCGTAGATCAACTTGTGTATCATGGGGTGCCCCTGCCCCGTATATAAAGGAGCCAAGGAAGTGCGGCCAGCCTTGGGAGGCGCGCTGGAGGTCCTACTCCCGGGAGTAGGACTCCCCTCTCCTAGTTGGATTAGGATTGGAGGAGGGAAGAGGGAAGAGGCGCGCCCCCTCTCCTGTCCTATTCGGACTAGAGGGGGAGAGGCGCAGCCCACTGGCGGCCCTTCCTCTTCTCTCTTATGGCCCATTAAGGCCCATAGACCTCCAGGAAGTTCGGTAACCCCGGTACTCGGTAAATTCGATTTCACTCGGAACACTTCCGATGTCCAAATGTAGGCTTCAATATATCAATCTTTATGTCTCGACCATTTGAGACTCCTCGTCATGTCGTGATCACATCCGGGACTCGAACAACCTTGGTGCATCAATACTTATAAACTCATAATGAGCTGTCATCGAAGCGTTAAGCGTGCGGACCCTACGGGTTCGAGAACTATGTAGACATGACCTAGAACCATTCTCGGTCAATAACCAATAGCGGAACCTGGATGCCCATATTGGTTCCTACATATTCTCTGAAGATCTTTATCGGTCAAACCGCATAACGACATCGTTGTTCCCTTTGTCATCGGTATGTTACTTACAGAGATTCGATCGTCGGTATCAATACCTAGTTCAATCTCGTTGCGGTAAATCTCTTTACTCGTTCCGTAATACATCATCTCACAACTAACTCATTAGTTGTAATGCTTACAAGGCTTAAGTGATGTGTATTACCGAGAAGGCCTAGAATACCTCTCCGACAATCGGATGACAAAACCTAATCTCGAAATCGCCAACCCAACAAGTACCTTTGGAGACACCTGTAGTACTCCTTTATAATCACCCGATTCGTTGTGGCGTTTGGTAGTACCAAAGTGTTCCTCCGGTAAGCAGGAGTTGCATAATCTCATAGTTACGAGGAACATGTATGAGTCATGAAGAAAGCATTAGCAACATACTAAGCGATCAAGTGCTAAGCTAACGGAATGGGTCATGTCAATCACATCATTCTCCTAATGAGGTGATCCCATTAATCAAATGACAACACATGTCTATGGTTGGAAACATAACCATCTTTGATTAATGAGCTAGTCAAGTAGAGGCATACTAGTGACTATCTGTTTGTCTATGTATTCACACATGTATTATGTTTCGGTTAATACAATTCTAGCATGAATAATAAACATTTATCATGGTATAAGAAATAAATAATAACTTTATTATTGCCTCTAGGGCATATTTCCTTGATCTCCCACTTGCACTAGAGTCAATAATCTAGATTACAAAGTAATGATCCTAACACCCATGGAGTCTTGGTGCTGATCATGTTTTGCTCGTGGAAGAGGCTTAGTCAGCAGATGCGCAACATTCAGATCCGTATGTATTTTGCAAATCTCTATGTCTCCCACTTGGACTTGGTCCCGAATGGAATTGAGCGTCTCTTGATATGCTTGGTCCTCTTGTGAAATCTGGATTCCTTTGCCAAGGCAATTGCACGATATTGTCACGGAAGATCTTCATCGGTCCCGATGCACTAGGTATGACACCTAGATCGGAAATGAACTCTTTCATCAGACTCCTTCATTTGCTGCTACGAAGCAGCTATGTACTCCGCTTCACATGTAGATCCATACGGCGCTTTGTTTAGAACTGCACCAATGGCAGCTCCACCGTTTAATAAAAACACGTATCCGGTTTGCGATTTAGAATCGTCCGGATCGGTGTCAAAACTTACATCGGCGTAACCATTTCGACTAGCTCTTTGTCACCTCCATATATGAGAAACATATCCTTAGTCCTTTTCGGTATTTCAGGATGTTCTTGACGCTGTCGATGATCCACTCTGGATTACTTTGGTACCTTCTGCCAAGCTTACAGCTAAGCATCGTCGGTCTGGTACACACATTGCATACATGATAGAGCCTATGGCTGAAGCATAGGAACATCTTTCATTTCTCTCTATCTTCTGCTGTGGTGGGGCATTGAGTCGACTCAATCTTACACCTTATAATCTAGGTAAAAACCTTTCTTTGCTGATCCATTTGAACTTTTCAAAACTTTATCAAGGTATGTGCTTTGTGAAAGTCAATTAAGCGTCTTGATCTATCTCTATAGATCTTGATGCCCAATATATAAGCAACTTCACGAGGTCTTTCATTGAAAAACTTTTATTCAAGTATCCTTTTATGCTATCCAGAAATTCTATATCATTTCCAATCAATAATATATCGTCCACATATAATATCAGAAATGCTATGAGCTCCACTCACTTTCTTGTAAATCTGAGGCTTCTCCAAAGTGCTGTACAAACCCATATCTTTGATCACACTATCAAAGCGTTTATTCCAACTCGAGAGGCTTGCAGGACCATAAATTGATCATTGGAGCTTGCACACTTTGTTAGTACCCTTTGGATCGACAAAACCTTCTGGTTGCATCATATACAACTCTTCTTCTAGAAATCCATTCAAGAATGCAGTTTTACATCCATTTGCCAAATTTCATAATCATAAAATGTGGCAATTGCTAACATGATTGAGACAGACTTAAGCATCGCTCTGGTGAGAAAGTCTCATCGTAGTCAACCCCTTGAACTTGTCGAAAACCTTTACGCAACAAGTCGAGCTTTGTGAACAGTTATATTACCATCAGCGTCAGTCTTCTTCTTAAAGATCCATTTATTTTCAATGGCTTGCCGATCATCGAAAAGTCAACCAAAGTCCATACTTTGTTCTCATACATGGATCCCATCTCAGATTTCATGGCTTCCAGCCATTTTGCGAATCTGGGCTCACCATCGCTTCTTCATAGTTTGTAGGTTCGCCATGGTCAAGTAACATGACTTCGAGAATAAGATTACCGTACCACTCAGTGCGTATTTTACTCTGGTTGACCTCGAGGTTCAGTAGTAACTTGATCTGAAGCTTCATGATCATCATCATTAGTTTCCTCACTAATTGGTGTAGTTGTCACGGGAACCATTTCTTGTGATGAACTACTTTCAATAAGGGAGTAGATCTGATTATCTCATCAAGTTCTACTTTCCTCCACTCACTTCTTTGAGAGAAACTCCTTCTCTAGAAAGGATCCGAATTAACAGCGAAAATCTTGCCTTGGATCTGTGATAGAAGGTGTACTTATGATCTCCTTTGGGTATCCTATGAAGACACATTTTTCCGATTTGGGTTCGAGCTTATCTGGTTGAAGTTTCTTTACATAAGCATCGCAGCCCCAAACTTTAAGCGACAACTTTGGTTTCTTGCCAAACCACAGTTCATAAGGCGTCGTCTCAGCAGTTTTGGCGGTGTCCTATTTAGCGTGAATCGGCCGTCTCTAAAGCATAACCCCCAAAGCGATAGCGGTAAATCGGAAATAGACATCATAGATCGCACCATATCTAGTAAAATCACGATTCTGACGTTCGGACACACCATTTCTCTGTGGTGTTCGGGTGGCGTGAGTTCTTGAAACTATTCACATTGTTTCAAATGTAAACCAAACTCGTAACTCAAATATTCTCCTCCACGATCAGATCGTAGAAACTTTATTTTCTTGTTACGATGATTTTCCACTTCACTCTGAAATTCTTTGAACTTTTCAAATGTTTCAGATTTGTGTTTCATTAAGTAGATATACCCATATCTGCTCAAATCATCTGTGAAGGTGAGAAAATACGATACTACCGCGCGTGCCTCAACATTCATTGGACCACAAACATCGGTATGTATGATTTCCAACAAATCAGTTGCTCGCTCCATAGTTAGGAGAGCGGCGTTTTGGTCATCTTGCCCATGAGGCACGGTTACATAAGTACCAAGTGATTCATAATCAAGTGATTCGAAGCCCATCGGTATGGAGTTTCTTCATCGTTTTACACCGATATGACCTAAGCGGCGGTGCCACAAATAAGTTGCACTATCATTATCAACTCTGCATCTTTTGGCTTCAACATTATGAATATGTGTATCACTCTTGTCGAGATTCAACAAGAATAGACCATTCTTCAAGGGTGCATGACCATAAAGATATTACTCATATAAATAGAACAACCATTATTCTCTGATTTAAATGAATAACCGTCTCGCATTAAACAAGATCCAGATATAATGTTCATGCTCAGCGGCGGCCAAATAACAATTATTTAGGTCTAAAACTAATCCGAAGGTAGATGTAGAGGTAGCGTGCCGACCGCGATCACATTGACTTTGGAACCATTTCCCAGCGCATCGTCACCTCGTCCTTTGCGGTGCTTTCGTCTATTCCGTAGTCCTGTTTGAGTTGCAAATATTAGCAGAACCGGTATCAAATACCAGTGCTACTCGAGCTCTAGTAAGGTACACATCAATAACATGTATATCACATATACCTTTGTTCACCTTGCCATCCTTTTTATCCGCCAAATACTTGGGGCAGTTCCGCTTCGATGTCGGTCGCTTGCGGTAAAACACTCGATTTCAGGCTTAGGTCCAGACTTGGGTTTCTTCTCTTGATCAGCAACTTTCTTGCTGTTCTTTTGAATTTCCTTCTTCTTCCCTTTGCCCTTTTCTTGAAACTAGTGGTCTTGTTGACCATCAACACTTGATGCTCTTTCTTGATTTCTACCTCCGGACTTTTAGCATCGCGAAAGCTCGAGGAATTGTCTTAGTCATCCCTTGCATATTATAGTTCATCACGAAGCTCTTGTAGCTTGGTGGCGATGATTGGAGAATTACATCAATGACACTATCATCAGGAAGATTAACTCCCAGCTGAATTAAGTGATTGTTATACCCGGACATTTTGAGTATGTGCTCCTTGTGAACTATTCTCCTCCATCTTGCAGCTATAGAACTTATTGGAACTTCATATCTCTCAATCCGGGCATTTGCTTGAAATATTAACTTCAACTCTGGAACATCTCATATGCTCCATGAGCGTTCAAAAGCGTCGTTGAAGACCGGTTCTAAGCCGTAAAGCATGGCTGCTGAACTATTGAGTAGTCATCAGCTTTGCTTTGCGGCGTTCACAACCACGGCTCGGCATCTGCAGACAGCTGTCACCCAGCGGTGCTTCGGGGCGTAATTTTTACGTGCAGCAATGAGGATAATCCTCAAATTACGGACCCGTCCGTGTAATTGCTACCATCATCTTTCAACTTTGCTTTCTCAAGGGCGCATTAAAATTCAGCGGAACAACAGCACGAGCCATCTATCTACAGTAAACATAGACAAGCAAAATACTATCGGTACTAAGTTCATGATAAATTTAAGTTCAATTAATCATATTAAAAACTCCCACTTAGGCAGACATCTCTCTAGTCATCTAAGTGATCCGTGATCAAATCAACTAAACCATGTCCGATCATCACGTGAGGCGGAGTAGTTTCAATGGTGAACATCACTATGTTGATCATATCTACTATATGATTCACGCTTCGACCTTTCGGTCTCCGTGTTCGAGGCCATATCTGTTATATGCAAGGCTCGTCAAGTTTAAACTGAGTATTCGGCGTGTGCAACTGTTTTGCACCGTTGTAGATGGACGTAGAACTTATCACCCGATCATCACGTGGTGTGCAGGTACTCTGAACTTTGGCAGCGGTGCATACTCAGGAGAACACTTCTTGATAATTTTAGTGAGAGATCATCTTATAATGCTACCGTCAATCAAAGCAAGATAAGATGCATAAAGGATAAACATCACATGCAATCAATATAAGTGATATGATATGGTCATCATCATCTTGTGCTTGTGATCTCCATCTCGAAGCTTGCCGTCATGATCACCATCGTCACCGGTAGCGACACCTTGATCTCCATCGTAGCATCGTTGTCGTCTAGCCAACTATTGCTTCTCGACTATCGCTACTGCTTAGTGATAAAGTAAAGCAATTACATGGCGTTGCATTTCATACAATAAGCGACAACCATATGGCTCCTGCGATTGCCGATAACTTCGGTTACAAAACATGATCATCTCATACAATAAAATATAGCATCACGTCTTGACCATATCACATCACAACATGCCTGCAAAAACAAGTTAGGCGTCCTCTACTTTGTTGTTGCAAGTTTTACGTGGCTGCTACGGGCTGAGCAAGAACCGTTCTTACCTCGCATCAAAACCACAGCGATAGTTTGTCAAATAGACTCGTTTTAACCTTCTCAAGGACGGGCGTAGCCCTCAGTTCAACTAAAGTGAGAGAGGCAGACACCCGCCGGTCACCTTTAAGCAGCGAGTGCTCACGGCGGTGAAACCAGTCTCGCGTAAAGCGTCTGGCGTAATGTCGGTCGGGCGCTTCATCTCACAATACCGCTGAACAAAGTATGACATGCTGGTAGGTAGTATGACTTATATCGCCCACAACTCACTTGTGTTCTACTCGTGCATATGACATCAGCGCATAAAACCAGGCTCGGATGCCCTTTGTTGGGGAGCGTAGTAATTTCAAAAATTTCCTACGATCACGCAAGACCATGGTGATGGCATAGCAGCGAGAGGAGAGTGTCCGTCCACGTACCCTCGTGAACCGAAAGCGGGCGTTATAACAACGCGGTTGATGTAGTAAATGCGTCTTCACGATCCGACCGATCCAAGCACCGAGCGTCACGGCACCTCCGAGTTACGCTGCGTTACGCTCGATGGCGATCCCGGACTCCGATCCAGCAAAGTGTCGGGGATGAGTTCCATCAACCGCGACGGCGTGGTGGCGATGTTGATGCTCCACCGCGCGGGCCGCCTAAGCTCATGACGATATGACTTCTCGGCGCGGGGCCGCCTAAGCTCATGACGATATGACGAAGTGGAATATGGTGGAAGGGGCACCGCTGCGGCTAAGGAAAGATCCGTAGATCAACTTGTGTATCATGGGGTGCCCCCTGCCCCGTATATAAAGGAGCCAAGGGGGTGCGGCCAGCCTTGGGGGGCGCGCTGGAGAGTCCTACTCCCACGGAGTAGGACTCCCCCTCTCCTAGTTGGATTAGGATTGGAGGAGGGAAGAGGAAGAGGCGCCCCCTCTCCTGTCCTATTCGGACTAGAGGGGAGGCGCGCAGCCCCTGGCGGCCCTTCCTCTTCTCTCTTATGGCCCATTAAGGCCCATAGACCTCCGGGGGGTTCGGTAACCCGGTACTCCATAAATTCCGATTTCACTCGGAACACTTCCGATGTCAAATGTAGGCTTCAATATATCAATCTTTATGTCTCGACCATTTAGAGACTCCTCGTCATGTCGTGATCACATCCGGGACTCGAACAACCTTGGTGCATCAATACTTATAAACTCATAATGAGCATCGCCGAAGCGTTAAGCGTGCGGACCCTACGGGTTCGAGAACTATGTAGACATGACCTAGAACCATTCTCGGTCAATAACCAATAGCGGAACCTGGATGCCCATATTGGTTCCTACATATTCTCTGAAGATCTTTATCGGTCAAACCGCATAACGACATCGTTGTTCCCTTTGTCATCGGTATGTTACTTACGAGATTGATCGTCGGTATCAATACCTAGTTCAATCTAGTTACGGTAAATCTCTTTACTCGTTCCGTAATACATCATCTCACAACTAACTCATTAGTTGTAATGCTTGCAAGGCTTAAGTGATGTGTATTACCGAGAAGGCCTAGAGATACCTCTCCGAGCAATCGGAGTGACAAAACCTAATCTCGAAATCGCCAACCCAACAAGTACCTTTGGAGACACTGTAGTACTCCTTTATAATCACCCGATATGTTGTGGCGTTTGGTAGTACCCAAAGTGTTCCTCCGGATGGCAGGAGTTGCATAATCTCATAGTTACGAGGAACATGTATGAGTCATGAAGAAAGCATTAGCAACATACTAAGCGATCAAGTGCTAAGCTAACGGAATGGGTCATGTCAATCACATCATTCTCCTAATGAGGTGATCCCATTAATCAAATGACAACACATGTCTATGGTTAGGAAACATAACCATCTTTGATTAATGAGCTAGTCGATTAGAGGCATACTAGTGACTATCTGTTTGTCTATGTATTCACACATGTATTATGTTTCGGTTAATACAATTCTAGCATGAATAATAAACATTTATCATGGTATAAGAAATAAATAATAACTTTATTATTGCCTCTAGGGCATATTTCCTTCAAAGGCCTATCTTGGCGTTACACCAATGAAGGTGCTCACGCCGGGATCAAGGCAAGCTAGCTCCTCGCTATATTGGCCCATTCACTAATACGGAAAAGGCGTGGAAAAGTGGCATATCAGCTGGAGCTTCCGTCGAACCTTTCTCGAGGTTCACGATGTGTTCCACGTGTCACAACTCGGCGCGCTTCAAGGACCCAATCCGGCGGTGGATCATGAAGTGCCGAATTGCAACAGGACCTCTCCTATAAAGAGCATCCGGTCCGCATTCTTGACCAAAATGAGCGCGCGCACGTCGGAAAGGCGATCAAGTTCCTCAAGGTCGATGGTGAATCACTCTCGAAAGCGAAGCCACACAGGAGCGAGGATCGTCTTCGTGATGAATACCCGCTCTTTCCTTCTACCTCCTAAATCTCGGAATGAGAGATTTCTTGTAATCAGAGGAGATTTATAGCGCTTGGGATAATCATGCTACGATAATCTCACGTTAATGGTGCAGCGTCACCTCACATCCTTGTAGTTAATCACGGGTTAATTCAAAACTGTTTGAAATTCAAATTCAAATTTATGATGACAATAAAAGTTTTCAAAATTTAAAACTAAAAGGTTAGATTGGTTGTCAAATATTACAAAGTTAATTATGGTGCAACAAACCAACTTTTATAAAATGCCTAAATATGTTTAAATGAATTAAAAGCAGGAAAAGAAAATAAATAAAAGAAAGAAAATACAAAGAAACAAAAAAAACAAAAGGAGAGCCCCCTGCTTGAACATGACCCGGTAGCCATCCAGAACCAACCAGGCGGCCAGTCGGCCCCCCCTCTCCTATCCCCCCCCATAAACCCTAGCCCCTCCTTCCACCCGCTCCTCCGGCCTCCTCCTCTCTCCCCGTCTGATGGAATCGGAATCCAGGAAGGCCGTCGCCTTCAGCCTTACGCCACCGCGCCGGACCACCCGTCGCCGCGACAGCCTCCTCGTCCTCCTCCACTGCTCCAGTCCTCCCGACCGCCCCCAGAGCCTTGCCCGTCCCCTACTCCCGTGAGCTTCACCTTGCCTCCTCTACCCTAAATGCGCCTCGGCCGTCGCCCGCTCAGCAGCTTTCCGGCGCCAGTCGCCCGCATGCATGCCTTGCCGGGCCGGCCGATCCGTGCTCACTCGCGGCCTCCCGCGTTCGTCGCCCGTGCACACCGTGCCCGCCTCCGCCTCTAGAACCAGCGAGCCATCGCCTTGCCATGGCAGCTCACTCACGCGCGCGCCCAGGCTCTCTCCCAGCAACGAGCCCCTCCTGGCCCGGCGTCCTCTCCCGATGTACCGCCAGCCGCCTGACAGCCCTTGAGCCTCGCCTCATGCCTCCCGCTCCTCACCCTTGGCTCCCGTCTTGCCATACTGTTGCGCCTCGCGTCGGCCTCCACTGTCCGGAGAGCCCATGGTCTTTCCCTCCTCTGTCCCTGACAGCATGGTGTACCTATTACCTGCATGCAGCTTCGCGCGCCTAGCTGGTGCGGTGGCCGTGCCACCTCGCCCTTGGCAGGCGGGATCGCCCTACGCCCTCTGCGGCCGGCCCTGGTAATGCAACCTCACTATTCCGGCGCCTGCTTGGCTCATATACAGGCGTCTTGAAACAGAGCAGGTCTTGAGGTTGCTTGAACCCACTTGCATACCATGCCAGCTTCCCCCTACACAGCCCTTTGCTTAGAATGGGCCACGCCCATAACATTTTATTAAAAAAAATTAATAATAAAATGATTTAAAAAATAAATAAATAAAATAATAATAAAAAATAATAAATAAATTAATAAATATATAAGTAAAAAATAATAAAAATAAATTTAATTAATTAATTAATTGATTAACTAAATTAATTAAGTTAATTACTCTGTTTAAATTAATCTAGTTAGATAATTAAATTAAC
>JAHIAM010011793.1:0-13200 GCA_021605205.1 Aegilops longissima
TTTCAATAGCATCAACCTTGGCTTTATCAACTTAATACCTCTTTCGAAACTTTAGCCCCAAGACAATACCTTTATTAAACCATAAAGTGGCACTTTTCCCAATTCAAGACAAGATTAGTTTCTTCAATCTCGCAAAACTGATCAAGATTGCTCAAGCAATCATCAAAAGGATCCATAGATGGAAAAGTCGTCCATGAAAACCTCACAAATCTTTTCACAAAAGTCGGAGAATATAGCCATCATGCATCTTTGAAAGGTAGCAGGTGCATTACATAAACCAAAAGGCATCGTCTATAAGAAAAAGTACCAAAAGGGCATGTAAAAGTAGTCTTTGATTGATCCTTAACACAGTGTTTGAGAGAACGAATAACCATCTAGAAAGCAATAATGTGTATGTTTGCATAATCTTTCTAGCATTTGATCAATAAAGGTAAGGTAATGATCTTTCTTAGTAGCTTTATTTAATTTGCGAAATCAATTACCATCCTATAACTGTAATAATTCTTTGCGAATCAATTCATCTTTATCATTAGGAACAACAGTAATACCTCCCTTCTTAGGGACACAATGAACAGGACTTACCCACTGACTATCAGCCACGGGATAAATTATACCTGCCTCCAAAAGCTTTAGTATTTCTTTTCTTACCACTTCTTTCATCTTAGGATTAAGCCTTCGTTGATGATCACGAACTGGTTTGGCATCTTCTTCAAATTTATTTTATGTTGACATAGAGTGGGACTAATGCCCTTAAGATCATCAAGAGTATATCCAATAGCGCATGGTGCTTCTTGAGTTTTCAATAATCTTTCTTCTTCATGCTCGAAAGGTTAGCACTAATAATAACAGGATATATTTTCTTTTCATCAAGATAAGCATATTTAAGATTATCGAGGCAATGGTTTAAGCTCAAACAGGGTCACCCTTGGGTGGAGGAGGATCCTAAGTTTTCAACGGGCAAATTGTGTTTAGAATAGGTTCTGTTTAAAGAATACTTCATCTATTTCCTTCTTTCATTCATAAACATATCATTTCATGGTCTAGCAAATATTGTTCTAAAGGATCACTAGGAGAATGCGACAATAGAAGCAAGACCAATAATTTCATCCTTACTAGCAATTCTTCTTCCGGTGTTGTCTACTAAATTTAGAAAATTAAACTCATGAATCATATCATCCAAGCCAATAGTAACAACATTCTTTTACAATCTATCTTAGCATTAACAGTTTTCAAGAAGGGTCTACCAAATATAATGGGACAAAAGCTATCTTGTGGAGAACCAAGAACAAGAAAATCAGCAGGATATTTAGTTTTCCCACAAGACTTCAACATCTCTAACAATTCCCATTGCTGATATAGTATCTCTATTGGAAATTTTAATTGTGAAATCAATATCTTCTAACTCAGCGGTGCAATTTCATGCTTAATTTCTTTATACAAGTCATAAGGTATAACACTAGCACTAGCACCCATATCACATAAGCCATGATAACAATGATCTCCTATTTTAACGAAATAACGACACGCCTACCACGGTCTATGTTTATCTTTAGCACAAGGTTTGGCAATTCTAGCAGTTTCACATGAAATTGAATAACATGCCCATCAATATTATCAGCCAAAGATCTTTAACAATAGCAATATTAGGTTCAACTTAACTTGCTCAGGAGGTGTATAAGTTCTAATATTACTTTTACGAACAACAGTTGAAGCTTTAGCATGATCCTTTATTCTAACGAGGAAAGGTGGTTTCTCAACATAAGAGTAGGAACAATAGGATCATTATAAGTGACAATCTTTTCTTCAACTTTAGAAGGTGCAGCTACTTTACTTCTATGGGAGGATGATATTTAAACCACTTCTCCTTGGGAGATCAACATAAGTAGCAAAAGATTCACAAAAAGAAGCTACTATCTGAGTCAAGTCCATATTTAGTGCTAAACTTAGAAAACATCGGTATCCATAAAAGACTTAACACAATCAAACTTAGGTGCCATACGACTCCTTACCTTCATCGAGATCCCAATCTTGAGTTGCGTTTAATTCTATCAATAAATTCCATCTGAATTCAATAGTCTTCATCATAAAAGCCAGCACAAAAGTATCGAGCATGGTGCGATTGTTTTCGAAACCGAGCATAAAGATTTTGAATAATTGTTTCTCTTGGGAGCTCATGATTGGGGCATGAATAAACATTGATTTAAGCCTCCCCAAGCGGCGATGCTTTCTCCTTCGAGGCCAAAATTTATATATATAATTGCGATCACGATGAACAAGATGCATAGGATAATACTTTTGATGAAATTCCAATTTCAATCTTCTATAGTTCCATGATCTCGTATCATCCATAGCCTATACCATGTCAATGCATCTCCTTAAAAGATAAAGGAAGACCTTCTTAACAACATCATGGGTATACGCAAGCTTAAATATCCACAAACTTCATCCACATTATTAGGTGCTCATCAGGATGCTTTGTTCCATCTCCTGCAAAAGGATTAGCTAGCAGTTTTCCATCATACCGAAGGAAATTCAAAGGAACATTTTCATATTCATTTTCAGGGTTCATTAGGTTGAGGAAACTTTTCTCTCTTTGGTGAGTGAAGATACCCGAACAAGCCCCTCGAGGATTACTTTCCATAGTAACAAGTGCGATAATTTCAGCACACTATAAATTTTTCCTTACAAATTCCACCTACCAAAGGCGCTAACTCCGCAATGGCGCGGAAAAAGTCTTGATGACCCACAAGTATGGGGACTATGTAGTCCTTCGATAAGTAAAGTGTGAACCAGGAAGGCGAAGGAAATGATAAGCGGTTTTCAGCAAGGTATTCTCTGCAAATCTGAAATAAGTGGTAACAGATAGTTTTGTGATAGGATAATTTGTAACGAGCAACAAGTAACAAAAGTAAATAAAGTGCAGCAAGGTGGCCCAATCCTTTTTGTAGCAAAGGACAAGCCTGGACAAACTCTTATAATAGGAAAAGCTCCAGAAACACATGGGAATATCGTCAAGCTAATTTTCATCACGTTCATATGATTGCGTTGATACTTTGATAATTTGATATGTGGGTGGATCGATTGCTTGGGTGCTGTTCTTACTTGAACAAACATCCACTTATGATTAACCTCTATTGCAAGCATCCATAACTACAACAAAAGTATTAAGGTAAACCTAACCATAGCATGAAACATATGGATCCAAATCAGCCCCTTAGAAGAGCATAAACTAGGGTTTAACTTACATCACTCTAGCAACCCATCATCTACTTATTACTTCCCAATGCCTTCCTCTAGGCCCAAATAATGGTGAAGTGTTATGTAGTCGACGTTCATAACACCACTAGAGGATGAACAACATACATCTCATCAAAATATAGACGAATACCAAATTCACATGACTACTATAGCAAGACTTCTCCCATTCCTCGGGAACAAGCAGTACTCCAAACATATTCATGTTCATAATCGAGGGGTATAATATGCATATAGGATCTGAACATATTCTTCCACAAATAAACCAACTAGCATCAACTACAAGGGCAATCAACACTTCAGCAACCTACACTACAAAAAAAAGACACATCCGTGACATTTTGGGCGAAAATTTTTTGTCACAAGGACTTCATGGCGATAATTGTGACAAAACCGGTATCATCATAGATGTGGTGGGATCCTAC
This sequence comes from Aegilops longissima, assembly GCA_021605205.1. Classification (NCBI taxonomy): domain Eukaryota; kingdom Viridiplantae; phylum Streptophyta; class Magnoliopsida; order Poales; family Poaceae; genus Aegilops; species Aegilops longissima. The sequence continues at coordinate 3,681 of JAHIAM010011793.1, forward strand.
TTTGACAAAAATCTTTGGAAAATGGGCTTTTTGTCCGGGGGCGGGCGCCTGCATTCTTTGGGCCGTCCATGGGGAAAAACCCTGGTAAAGCGAGGCGAAAAGTTTGGTTCCCGATTACGGTGGGAGGTCGGGGCCGCGATCGCGTTTCTCTACCGTCGGCGTGTTCGGCGTTAGCTCCCGGAACCCGGCGGCGTTGGGCTCCCGAACCCGGCGTTACCTTTGCGAGGCTCGGGTTCGAACCCGTGATCGTCGATGGGGTTAAGGAACCCGTGGCGATTCCTTTTCTTTTCTTGAACCGTCGATCTTTGCCTGGGATGAGCGTGAGTGTTGGGGGGTGGATGAGCGTGGGGTGGCATTTCCTCGGATGAACGGACCCCCGTGGTGTGGGGGCGGATGAGCGGTGCGGTGGAGGGGTGCCCGTTGAGGGTGGTTGAATAGGACCCGTGGTGTGGGGGTGGATGAGCGTAGATATGGAGGGGTTTGAGCATGGCGTGGAGAAGCGTTGGGGTGGATGAGCGGGACCGTGGGGGGGGAGGGTGGCGGATGGACTCGGAGGTCGGGGTGGAGATGACGTATCCCGTGGAGTCGTTGCGTGCCCACCCCCCGATGACGGACCCCGTTTAGGGAAATATGCCTAGAGGCAATAATAAAGTTATTATTTATTTCCTTATATCATGATAAATGTTTATTATTCATGCTAGTTGTATTAAGGAAACATAATACATTGTGAATACATAGACAAGCAGTGTCACTAGGCCTCTACTTGACTAGCTCGTTAATCAAAGATGGTTATGTTTCTAACCATGACATGAGTTGTCATTTGATTGGGATCACATCATTAGGAGAATGATCGATTGACATGACCCATTCCGTTAGCTTAACACTTGATCGTTTAGTATGTTGTTAATGCTTTCTTCATGACCCATACATGTTCCTGTAACTATGAGATTATGCAACTCCGTTTACGGAGGAACACTTTAGGTACTACCAAGCGTCCTAGCATGCTGGGTGATTATAAAGGAGTACTACGGTGTCTCCAAAGGTACTTGTTGGGTTGGCGTATTTGAGATTAGGTTTTGTCACTCCGATTGTGAAGAGGTATCTCTAGGCCTTCTCGGTGATACACATCACTTAAGCCTTGCAAGCATTACAACTAATGAGTTAGTTGTGAGATGATGTATTCAGGAGCGAGTAAGAGACTTACGGTAGCGAGATTGAACTAGGTATTGGATACAAGCGATCGAATCTCGGGTAAGTAACATACCGATGACAAAGGGAACAACGTTATATCGTTATGCGGTTTGACCGATAAAGATCTTAAGTAGAATATGTAGGAACCAATATGGGCATCGGGTTCGCTATTGGTTATTGACCGAGAATGGTTCTAGGTCATGTCTACATAGTTCTCGAACCCGTAGAGTCCTTGCAGCTAACGTTTGATGTGATTCATTATGAGTTTATAAGTATTGATGCACGAAGGTTGTTGAGTCCGGATGTGATCACGGACATGACGAGGTCTCGAAATGGTCGAGACATAAAGATTGATATATTGGAAGCCTACATTTGGACATCGGAAGTGTTCGAGTGAAATCGAGAATTCTGAGATGCGGGGTTACGGAACCCCGGGAGGTCTATGGGCCTTAATGGGCCATAGAGAGAGAAGAGGAAGGGCCGGCCGGTGGGCTGCGCACCCCTCCCCTCTAGTCCGAATAGGACAAGGAGGAGGCGGCCTTCCCTCTTCCCTCCTCAATCCTAATCCAACTAGGAGAGAGTCCTACTCCGGTGGGAGTAGGACTCCTCCAGCAGCCCTCCCAAGGCTGGCAACCCCTTGGCTCCTTTATATCAAGGCGAGGCACCCATGACACACAAGTTGATCTCGGATCTTTCCTTAGCCGTGTCGCGGTGCCCCTTCCACCATATTCCATTCCGGTCATATCGTCGCATGGAGCTTAAGGAAGCCTGCGGCTGGAGAAGTCATATCGTCGCGGAGCTTAGGCGAAGCCCTGCGTCGAGTGGAGCATCAACATCGTCCACGCCGTCGTCTTGTGGAACTCATCCCGACACTTTCTTTGGATCGAGTCAGGGATCGTCATCGAGCTGAGCGTGTGCGAGAACTTCGGAGGTGCCGTCGTTCGGTGCTTGGATCGGTCGGATCGTGAAGGCGTCTGACTACATCAACCGCGTTGTTATACGCGCTTCGCTTTCGGTCTCGAGTGCGTGGGCGGACACTCTCCCTCTCGTTGCTATGCCATCACCATGGTCTTGCGTGATCGTGGGAAATTTTTGAAATTACTCGTTCCCCAGATGGCATCAGAGCCTGGTTCTATCGTTGATGTCATGTGCGAGTAGAACACAAGTGAGTTGTGGGCGATACAAGTCATACTGCCTACCAGCATGTCATACTTTGGTTCAGCGGTATTGTGAGATGAAGCGGCCGGACCGACATTGCGTGCCAGCTTCTGCGAGACTGGTTTCACCGCTCAGAGCACTCGTTGCTTAAAGGTGACGGCGGGTGTCTCTCTCCTTTAGTTGAACGGTGTCTCGCCCGGTCCTTGAAAGGTTAAGCAGTCTATTTGACAAACTATCGTTGTGTTTTGATCGTGGTAAAGCGGTTCTTGCTCACCCGTAGCACCCGTAAAACTTGCAACAACAAAGTAGGGGCGTCTAACTTGTTTTTGCGGGCGTTGTGATGTGATATGGTCAAAGGCGTGATGCTATATTTTATTGTAGAGATGATCATGTTTGTAACGAGTTATGGCTGGCGGAGCCATATGGTTGTCGCTTTATTGTATGAAATGCAAGGCCATGTAATTGCTTTACTTTATCACTAAGGGTAGCGATAGCGTAGAAGCAATAGTTGGCGGGCGACAACGATGCTGATGGAGATCAGGTGTCGGCGGTGGCGATGGTGATCATGGGTGCTTGGCGATGGAATCACAAGCACAAGATGATGATGACCAATATATCACTTATATTGATTGCATGTGATTTTATCCATGCATCTTATCTTGCTTTGATTGGGGTAGCATTATAAATGATTCTCACTAAAATTATCAAGAAGTGTTCTCCCGGTATACCGTTGCCAAAGTTTAGTACCGGACACCCGTGATGATCGGGTGATAAGTTCGTCCATCTACAGGGTGCAAAACATTCACCGCGGAATACTCGGTTAAACTTGGGAGCCTTGCATATAACAGATATGGCCTCGGAACACGGAGACCGAAGGTCGGCGTGAATCATATATAATATGATCAACATAGTGATGTTCACCATTGAAACTACTCCTCTCCGTGATGATCGGACATGGTTTGTTGATTTGGATCACGTGTTCACTTAGATGACTAGAGATTACTCTAAGTGGGAGTTTTAATATGATTAATTGAACTTAAATTTATCATGAACTTAGTACTGATAGTATTTTGCTTGTCTATGTTTCTGTAGATAGATGGCTCGTCTTTGTTGTTTTGAATTTTAATGGTTCCTTGAGAAAGCAAAGTTGAAAGATGATGGTAGCAATTACGGACTGGGTCCGTAACGGGATTATCCTCATTGCTGCCGAGAAAAATTTCTGGGCACCCGGGTGGAAGGCCTGCTGAGATCTTGAGCGGAAGTTGTGAGCGTCGGCAAAGCAAACGATGACTACTCAATAGTTCGTGTGCCGCTACGGCTTAGAACCGGGTCTTCAACGGCGTTTTGAGCGTCATGGAGCATATGAGATGTTCCGGAGTTGAAGTTAATATTTCAAGCAAATGCGGTTGAGAGATATAAGTCTCCAATAAGTTCTATAGCTGCAAGATGGAGAGAATAGTTCATCGGTGAGCCATACTCAAAATTGGGTATAACAATCACTTAATTCAGCTGGGAGTTAATCTTCGGATGATAGTGTCATTGAAATTCTCCAATCACGCCACCAAAGCTACAAGAGCTTTGATGAACTATAATATGCAAGGGATGACTAAGACAATTCAGCTCTTGCGATGCTAAAGCAGGGAGGTAAAATCAAAAAGAGCATCAAGTGTTGATGGTCAACAAGACCACTAGTTTCAAGAAAAGGGAAAGGGAAGAAGAGGGAAACTTCAAAAGAACAGCAAGAAAGTTCTGATCAAAAAAAACCCAAGGGACCTAAGCCGGCCCAATGTTTTCCAACGGCGGACCTTTGGAGCGGAACTGCCCCAAGTATTTGGCGGATAAAAAGGATGGCAAGGTGAACAAAGGTTATGTGATATACATGTTATTGATGTGTACCTTACTAGACTCGTGTAGCACGGTATTTGATTTGGTTACATTGCTAATATTGCCTTTCGAAGCAGGACTACGGAATAGCGAAGGGCAGGGCGAGGTGACGATCGGCGTGGGAAATGGTTCCAAAGTCAATGTGATCCGGGTCGCCGCTACCCTACATCTACCTTGGGTTAGTTTTAGACCTAAATAATTGTTATTTGGTGCCGCGTTGAGCATGAACATTATATCTGGATCTTGTTTAACGAGGCGGTTATTCATTAAATCAAGAATAATGGTTGTTCTATTTATATAGTAATATCTTTTATGGTCATGCACCCTTGAAGAATGGTCTATTCTTGTTGAATCTCGACGGTAGTGATACACATATTCATAATGTTGAAGCCAAAAGATCGAGTTGATAATGATAGTGCAACTTATTTGTGGCCTTGCCGTTTAGGTCATATCGATGTAAGCATGAAGAAACTCCATCTTGATGGGCTTACGGAATCACTGATTATGAATCACTTGGTACTTGCGAACCGTGCCTCATGGGCAAGATGACCAAAGCCGTTCTCGGAACTATGGAAACAACGATTTGTTGGAAATCATACATCTTGATGTTTGTGGTCAATGAATGTTGAGGCCTTGCGGTATCGTTATTTTCTCACCTTCACAGATGATTTGAGCAGATATGGGTATATCTACTTAATGAAACACAAATCTGAAACATTTGAAAAGTTCAAAGAATTTGAGTGAAGTGGAAAATCATCGTAACAAGAAAATAAAGTTTCTCGATCTGATCGTGGAGGAGAATATTTGATTCTGAGTTTGGTTTACATTTGAAACAATGTGGAATAGTTTGAACTCACGCCACGAACACCACGGAGAAATGGTGTGTCGAGCGTCGTGTCGTGCTTTACTAGATATGGTGCGATCTATGATGTCTATTTCCGATTTACGCTATCGTTTTGGGGTTATGCTTTAGAGCGGCGCATTCACGTTAAATAGGACACCGTCAAAATCCGTTGAGGCGGCGCCTTATGAACTGTGGTTTGGCAAGAAACCAAAGTTATGCGTTTCTTAAAGTTTGGGGCTGCGATGCTTATGTAAAAAACTTCAACGGATAAGCTCGAACCCAAATCGGAAAAATGTGTCTTCATAGGATACCCAAAGGAGCTGGGTACACCTTCTATCACAAATCTGAAGGCAAGATTTTCGTTGCTAAATTGGATCCTTTCTAGAAGGAGTTTCTCTCGAAAGAAGTGAGTGGGAGGAAAGTAGAACTTGATGAGATAACGATACTGCTCCCTTATTGGAAAGTAGTTCATCACAAGAAATGGTTCTGTGCAACTACACCAATTAGTGAGGAAACTAATGATGATGATCATGAAGCTTGGATCAAGTTACTCTTGAACCTTTGGTCAACGAGTAAAATCGCCAGTGAATGCGGTAATCTTATTGGAAGTCATGTTACTTGACCATGGCGAACCTAAAACTATGAAGAAGCGATGGTGAGCCCGATTCCAAAAATGGCTGGAAGCCATGAAATCGAATGGGATCCATGTTGAGAACAAAGTATGGACTTTGGTTGACTTGCCGAATCGGCAAGCCATTGAAAATAAATGGATCTTTAAGAAGAAAATGGGCCGATGGTAATTACTTCTAAAAGCTCGACTTGTTGCGAAAGGTTTTCGACAAGTTCAAGGGGACTCGATGAGACTTTCTCACCGTGCGATGCTTAAGTCTGTCGAATCATGTTAGCAATTGCCGCATTTATGATTATGAAATTTGGCAAATGGATGTAAAATTGCATTCTTGAATGGATTTCTAGAAGAAAGTTGTTATGATGCAACGGAAGGTTTTGTCGATCAAAATCTAACAAAGTGTGCAAGCTCAGGATCAATTTATGTGCGTGCAAGCCTCTCGGAGTTGGAATAAGGCGATAGTGTGATCAAAGCATATGGGTTTATCGGACTTTTGGAAAGCTGTTTTACAAGAAAGTGAGTGGGAGCCTGGCATTTTAATATTATTGTGGGACATATTATTGATTGGAAATGATATAGAATTCTGGATAGCATAAAGGATACTTGAATAAAAGTTTTTCAATGAAAGACCTCGGTGAAGCTGCTTACAATTGGGCATCAAGATCTATAGAGATAGATCAAGGGCTTTGGACTTTCACAAAGCACATACCTTGATAAAGTTTTGAAAAGTTCAAAATGGATCAGGCAAAGAAAGGTTTTTGTATTACAAGGTGTAAGATTGAGTGGACTCAATGCCCGACCCGACGAAGATAGAAAAAATGAAAGATGTTCCTATGCACCATAGGCTCTATCATGTATGCAATCTGTTGGGACGGCGTATGCTTAGGTAAGCTTGGCGGGAGGTACCAAAGTAATCGAGGGTGGATCCAAGCGGTCAAGAACATCAAATACAAAGGACTAAGGATATGTTTCCGTTTGGGGTGACAAAGAGCTATTAAATGGTTACGTCGATGCAAGCTTTGACCGATCCGACGATTCTAAATGAAACCGGATCGTGTTTTTATTAAGCGGTGGGTGTCGGTTGGTGGTTAAACAAAGCGTGTGGGGATCTACATGTGAAGCGGGAAAAGGCAAAAATGAAGAATGGGATGAAAGAGTTCATTTCGATCTAGGTGTCATACCTAGTATGGGACGATGAAGATCTTCGTGACAATCTTTGGTGCAATTGCCTTGGCAAAGGAATCCAGATTTCACAAAGGACCAAGCATATCAAGAGGCCTTAATTCCATTGGGACCAAGTCCAAGTGGGAGACATAAATTTGCAAAATACATACGGATCTGAATTTGGGACCCTTAAAGCCTCTTCCACAGCAAAACATGATCGCACCAAGACTCCATGGGTGTGGGATCATTACTTTGTAATCTAGATTATTGACTCTAGTGCAAGTGGGGGCTGAAGGAAATATGCCCTAGAGGCAATAATAAAGATTATTTATTTCCTTATATCATGATAAATGTTTATTATTCATGCTAAAGGGTATTAAAGGAAACATAATACATTGTGAATACATGACAAGCAGTGTCACTAGTATGCCTCTACTTGACTAGCTCGTTAATCAAAGATGGTTATGTTTCCTAACCATAACATGAGTTGTCATTTGATTAAGGGATCACATCATTGAGAATGATCGATTGACATGACCCATTCCGTTAGCTTAACACTTGATAGTTTAGTATTTGTTAATGCTTTCTTCATGACCCATACATGTTCCTGTAACTTGAATTATGCAACTCCGTTTGGAGGAACACTTTGGGTACTACCAAGCGTCCAGCGTACGGGTGATTATAAAAGACTAGGTGTCTCCAAAGGTACTTGTTGGGTTGGCGTATTTGAGATTAGGTTTTGTCCTCCGATTGTCCGAAGAGTATCTCTAGGCCTTCTGGTGATACACATCATAAGCCTTGCAAGCATTACAACTAATGAGTTAGTTGTAAGATGATGTATTGCAGGAGCAGTAAAGAGACTTACCGTAGCAGATTGAACTAGGTATTGGATAAGCGATCGAATCTGGGTAAGTAACATCTGATGACAAAGGGAACAACTTATGTTATGCGGTTTGACGATAAAGATCTTAAGTAGAATATGAAGGCTGTTGGGGAGCGTGGTAATTTCAAAAATTTCCCTCGATCACGCAAGATCATGGTGATGCATACAACGAGATGAGAGTGTTGTCTCTCCTCGTGAACCGACAGCGAGCGTTGCATAGCGTGAGAAATGTCGTACTTCTTCCCGATCCAACCGATCAAAGTACGAGCGTACGGCACCTCCGAGTTCGCCACGTTCAGCTCGATGGCGTCCCTCGAACTCCGATCCAGCCAGTGTTGATGGAAGTTTAATCGCCTGACGGCGTGGTAGCGATGATGATGTTCCACGGCGCGGGCCGCCTAAGCTCAAGCGTATATTCGAGGTGTAGTTTGGTGGAAGGGGCCGCTGCGGCTGAGAGCGATCTCAATGATCAACTTGTGTGTCATGGGGTGCCCTGCCTTATATAAGGAGGAAGGGAGGGCTGGCCGGCCCGGAGAGGAGGCGCCGGGGTTTCCTACTCCTACTGGGGTAGGTTCCCCAATCCTAGTCAACTAGGTTTTCCCAAGTGGGAAGAGAGAGGGCCCCTTCTCCTAGTCCTAATGGACTAGGGAAGGGGAAAGTCTGACCAGCACTATGGCCCCCTTCTCTTTCCCACTAAGGCCCATCAAGGCCCATTGACCCCGGGAGGTTCGGTAACCCCGGTACTCCGTAAAATTCCCAATTTCACGGGAGTGATTAGGAATCAAACATAGGCTTCAATATATCAATCTTTATGTCTCGACCATTTGAGACTCCTCGTCATTCCGTGATCTCATCAGGGACTCGAACAACCCGGTACATCAATATCATATAAACTCATAATAGCTCATCGAAGCGTTAAGCGTCGGACCCTACGGGTTCAGAACTATGTGAACATGACCGAGACACCTCTGGTCAATAACCAATAAGCGGGACCTGGATGCCCATATTGGCTCCTACATATTCTCGAAGATCTTTATCGGTCGGACCGCATAACAACATCGTTGTTCCCTTTGTCATCGGTATGTTACTTGCCGAGATTCGATCGTGGTATCAATACCTAGTTCAATCTCGTTCTTGGCAAGTCTCTTTTCTCGTTGTAATACATCATCTCACAACTAACACATTTAGTTGCAATGCTTGCAAAGGCTTATGTGATGTGCATTACGAGAGGGCCAGATACCTCTCCGACAATCGGATGACAAATCCTAATCTCGAAATATGCCAACCCAACATGTACCTTGGAGACACCTAATGTACCTTTATAATCACCCGATTCGTTGTGGCGTTTGGTAGCACCAAAGTGTTCCTCGGGAAGCGGGGTTGCATAATCTCATAGTCATAGGAACATGTATAAGTCATGAAAAAGCACTAAACAAACTAACGATGGTGCTATGCTAATGGAATGGGTCATGTCAATCAGATCATTCAACCAATGATTGATCCGTTAATCAAATAACAACTCCTTGTTCATGGTTAGAAACATAACCATCTTTGATTAAGAGCTAGTCAAGTAGAGGCATACTAGTGACACTCTGGGTTTATGTATTCACACATGTATTATGTTTCCGGTTAATACAATTCTAGCATGAATAATAAACATTTATCATGATATAAAAATAAATAATAACTTTTATTGCCTCTAGGGCATATTTCCTTGTCCCCGCACTAGAGTCAATAATCTAGTTCACATCCATGTGATTTAACATCA
>JAHIAM010011795.1:0-10833 GCA_021605205.1 Aegilops longissima
ATCAAGTATGTATCCGGCACGGCGAGGAAACATGTAAATTCCTTATCGGGAGTTGTGCGGGAAGAAGTACCGATGGTAAGGGATTGCGGACGTGTTTAGGAAGAGTTGCGGGCATGCCACGGATAGAGACATTGAGTTTACGATTGAACTACTTGCCGGGCATGTGCGCCCTCGATTCAATCGTACACTAATCATCTGCAAAATGTATGCGATCAAGATCAAGGACTCATGGGAAGATATCACAACACAACTCTAGACACAAATTAAAATAATACAAGCTTTATGTTACAAGCGGGGGGCCTCGAGGGCTCGAATACATAAGCTCGAATACACAAAGTCGTGGAAGCAACAATATCGAATACGGACATAAGTTAGACAAGTTTGCCTTAAGAAGGCTAGCACAAAAGCAACAACGATCGAAAAGGCAAGGCCTCCTGCTGAGGAGCCTCCTAACTACTCACAGTGGTCGACGGTCTCCACGTGGTAGTAGGCATCGGCTGGCATCGCTCTGAGGCTTCGATATCTGGTTGCATCAACCGGAAAAGAAAAGAAAGGGGAAAAGGGGAGCAAAGCAACCGTGAGTACTCATCAAAGTACTATAAGCAAGGATCTTCACTACGTATGCAACATTATCAAAGGAAGGCATTGTATATGTGGTTGGGCTGCGAAATGCGGAGAATAGGGAGAAGGCCTAGTCCTATCGAAGACTAGCATCTTCTAGAAACCACCATCTTGCAGCAAATAGGAGGGAGTAGAGTAGCATAAGCGTAAAGTAGTAGTGTTATCAACCTCGGCGGAGACCCTTTCTCGACTCCTGCGAAAAGATCCCGAGCCATACTATCCGATTATCATCACAATCCGAGTTCTCCAGATCCATTGCTCATATCATGTCTCATCTCAAGTATCCGGTTCTAGTTGTATCGATCGGGATACAACTCCAAGTGTCTATTACCGTAGGGCAGGCTATCGATAGATGTTTTCTTCCCTGCGGGTGCACCAACTTACCCACGCTCTCTTAACTCCGGTCGGACACACTTTCCGAGGGTCATGCCGGCCTCGGCCAAACAATACGCGCAACCCGACCTAGGCTTAATAGAGGCCAGCCGCGGACTAAACCTATGCCCCAGGGTCATGGGCCATCTCCGGGAACTCCCTGCGTTGCGTGGGCGGATGAGCGGAGACCTAGCTACCTCCTTCAACAAAGGCGGTAAGCTTACGCAGTCCAACCCGGCGCGCCGCTCGGTTCGAGCGTCTATTAAGCTCGGCTGATGTATCTGACGAGCCTCATACTATGCTGCGTGATGGTTGAGTGCTATCGGGCGGAGGCCCCTCGGATCAAATATCCAAATCGTAGTGGATTAGGAAAGCGGTAACAAGCGAGAGACTCACGAAAGATGTGACCCGTTGCCCGTCTCGAGACTTCGGCAAGGGCTAGGAATGCGGCCACGCCTACATAATTATCTCAGGGCACCCTCTAGGTCGGCCGACTCCACATCACTCGCTAATTAAGCTCGCGAGGTACCCCTCGAGGTCGGACCCGTCTTTAGTAACATGGCTCGGTGTAAAGTCATAGTAACCATAGTAGCGTGTGTCTAAACATCAAAGGGAAAGCGAGAATCACCCCGGTGAATTCCACTTGATGTAATCATCAAGGTGAGCGTGAGAGAGGATTCACCCTCGAGGTCCACACTTGAGGGTTGCATGATGAGTCGTAGAAGTGGTTAAAGAAATCACCCTCGATGACCACGACCGAATAACTACCTACTGGGTTAACATCGGAAGTCTTGATGAGGTCTCACCCTCGGTACTTTCGATAGTAACCCGAGTGAGTGTCGACAACTAAGGGAAGTGATGATGCGGTGTCGGGGCCTGGTCTTGACCCGTTGATCGATCTTGATTATCCAGCGAGGCGATCGAGGGCAAAGTGGGGTCAGCGATGGATCTCTAAGCAACCTATACTAAGCAGTTTAGGATAAGCGGTAGTACAACAACGAGTTACAAGCGAGGCTATGCATGAATAGGAGCAACCAATAACGTAGCAAAATCTAATGCAAGCATGAGAGAATGTAATGGGCGTTATCGGGATGATCAAAAGGGGGGCTTGCACTGGTTGCTCACGGCAAGGAGATAATCGTCGGCGTAATCGATCCACGAAGCGGACATCGGTCTCGGGGTCTCTAGAAGAGAAGGGGAAAAGCGAGTAAATATAAAGCAAACATAGCATCACTAAAGCAGAGCGTTGGCAATATCTTTGTCAGGGGAGTGACCTAACGTATGGCTACGATAAAGGTGAAGGAAAAAAACAGCAGGAATGAATTCCGGTTAGGACTAATGTCAGACGGATGACGGAGGAAAGTTCCATGTTCAGCATGCTAGAGGCATGTGACGGATGAGCGGACCGCATATTGGATTAGTTGGATTTTTACGAGCAACTTTCATATAGAAACCATTTTCATCCGAGTTCTGATTATTTTATATGAATTTTCTAAGTTTTAAACATGATGGAATTATTTATACTAACGAAAAGGAATATGATGTCGGCATGAGCGTAGGAGTAGCGTCGGATCAAGAGTCGATTATTTGAGTCAAAACGACACAGGGGACCCACAATCGACCTCTGTGTGGCCTTGAGAACAGGGAAGAGCGTGATGCGGGGAGGCGGTCATTGGTTGAGGTGGGCGAGAGGCCCATGGGAGGGCATGGTGGCGGTGGGCCGTCGGCCCGATTGAGAGACTTTTCCTTTTCTTTGTTTTATTTTTAAAATTTCCGGCACAATTTGCCTTTTCTTTTTAGCCAATAAAGATTTTGCAAAAATTATGCCTTGGCCAAAATAATTTCAAAAGTATATTGCCTTGCCACAAAAAGGGGAGGCTTTTGGAATAGTTGCCAATTTTATAAATTCAAAAGGGCATTTAATTTATTGCTTAGGTCCTTTGCTTTAAGTAGCTTAGGCCACTTAAACCTTTTGCAAAAATGTTGGTTCACCACCAATATTAGTTGTGGATTATTTGGCACATGATGAACATTTTTGTGTTCATATCGAGCATTTGAATCTCACCGAATTTGAATTTGAATACAATGGAATGTGAAAGAGCATGAGACAATAATTATCGGGCACATGTTTAGCAAAACAATTAACTTAACCCGGGGTTCTTTGTAGCATCATTACACTGAGGTGTTACAACTCTCCTCCTCTAAAAGAAATTCTCGTCCAGAAATTAAGAGGTAGAAAGGAGCAGTCGGGTATTCAGCGGAGGTTATCTTCGCGTTCCCAAGTGGCTTCATCTTTAGTATGATTCGACCATTGCACCTTGAGGAACTTGGTAACCTTCTGGCGGGTTCGACGTTGACTTCTTCAAGAATGCGGATAGGATGCTCTTTGTAAGTGAGATCATCTTGAACTTCAATCAATTAGGGTCCACTTCACGTTCCGGATCCTTGAAGCATCGGCGAAGTTGCGACACGTGGAAGGCGTCATGAGCGTGAAGAAGCGAGGTGGCTACTCAAGTTGATAAGCCACCGGTCCAGCGGGCGAGAATGCGGAAAGGACCAATGTAAGCGGGAGGCTACTTGCCTTGACTCCGAACGATGAAGTGCCTCTCAAAGGAGTGACACGCAGATAAGCTTGTTCACAGGTTGATAGTTGAACCCGGTGTTCTATCGTGCGGCGGGGCTGAGATATCCGGACAATGCAGACCTGCTCTTGACTTGTTGAATGATATACGGACCAATGGTGCTGTTCCCGTTTTACCAATTCGGAGAGGGTTGGCACTTCGATCCAAAACGCTAGGGTGCCATCTTCAATTTGGCTTGATAGCTGTTGTTATAAGAGAGAACTCTCGCCAAGGAGAGAGATTCTTCCCGCTTCTTGTGAAAATAACACAGCCAAGTATCTTCAGAATTTGATTGACTGGCTTTCGACTTGGCCTTGGGATTAGGGGATGATAAGCGGTGCTCCGGGTAATATGAGGTTCCATTGCCTCTTGAAACTATCGAACTTTGAAGTGAATAAGCTGCCCGTCACGCAGGCCAGTCTCTCCTTGAATGCCATGGGTGACACAATTCGGAGATATACCAAAGTTTGCTAATTGACTAGCAGTTGATTGTCTCCATGGTAGCGAGAAAGTGAACAACTTCCGAGAATTGGTCGATGACAACAAAAGATATGCATCGTTACCTTCCGAGGCTTGGGGAGGCACGTGGCGAAATCCATTTGGATCTTATCCCACTTCCATTCGAAGAATCGGAAGTGGTTGTAGAAATCGGCCCCGGTTTGATATTACCTTTGACACTTGGCAGCCAAGCGTCACATTCTTCGATATATCGAGCAATGATATCTTGCTTCATTTAGACCACCGATGCTTGGCGGATGTCTAGATACATCTTGGTACTTCCGGATGAATAGAGAGAGGGTGTCATCGCTTCTTTCATCACCTTCTCTGTCATAAGCTTCAGTACAAGAGTACTACAATCACGATCTACGAAGTATAGAGTTCCATCTTTCACCAAGTGAAATCTGCTGGATTTCTCTAAGCGAGATCCTTTTTCATCAAATCAGCGTGAGCATCTTTGGCTTGAGCAGACTTAATTGCTTTTCGGCGAGTTGGTTCGATTACAAAGGTTATTCAGAGAACCACATGGAACTAGTTGAAGGTTTAGCTTGCATAGCTCTTCATAAAAGCGGGGTTGAGCTTTGTAGACCATCATGATTATTGCAATAAGACTTGCGGCTCGAGGCATCGACCATTACATTAGCCTTACGGGGGTATAAGATATACCCGCAGGTTGTAGTCACAATAGCTTCCATCCACATTTTGCGGCGGAGGTTCAGATCTGGTTGAGTAAATGCATTGCCCCGACTACGATGATCGGTGAAGATCTCGCCCGATGATTACCGGAAGTACTGCATGCGCCATAAGCCCGATGCAAAGATAACCGCTGCAAGCTCAAAGGTCATGAACCGGGTAGTTTTTCCTCGTGAGGGCGCGCGGCCGGGAAGCATAAGCAATCACCCTGCGCTCTTGCATTAGAACTGAGCCTAATCCTTGGCGTGAAAGCGTCCTACAATAGATAAAGAAGTCCTTGCGAGAATCAGGAGGAGCAATGCTTTGGGGAAGTGATCAGCTTGTCCTTGAGTGCAAACTTTCACACACATTTATGCATCGGTCGAACAACGCATGCTGTGAAGCGGATTAGTCGGTGGCTTGGCGATCTTGGAGAAATTCTCAACCAAAGCGGCGACGATGGCTAGCTAGGCGAAAAGCTTCGACTTGCTTGGCAGTCTTAGGAGGGTCCGGTCCGAGAATAGCACAGGCAGCTGCGGGTTGGCGGCAATACCATCCATGGAGATAACATGACCAAGGTAGGTGACTTGAAGTGACCAGAATTCACACTTGGAATACTTGGCATAAGAGTTGATGCTCTCGAAGCTTCTCGAGAACAAAGGCGAAGATGTTGACATGTTCTTCTTTATTCTTGAATATACAGATTATATCATCCGAGATAGACTCTGACCCAACTTGTCGAGGTAATCCATGAATATATAGTTCATCGAGACGAGAGAATGTGGCTGGAGCATTGGTTAAACCGAATGACATGAATTGAACACGTGAGAACCATAGCAGTGTAGCGGTCTTTGGAATATCCTCTTCACGAACACGGATCTGGTGGTAACCCAACCTCAAGTCGAGTTTAGAGAATGTCGATGATCCACCAAGTTGATCATACAAATCATTGATCGAGGAAGGGATATTTGTTACGAATGGTAGCTTGGTTGATGAGGACGATAGTCTTGGACCAAGCAGTTCGTCTAGTCCTTCTTCTTAGACAGAGAGAAGGTGCTCCCAGCGGAGGAACTTGGACCGAATGAAACCCACTGCGAAGAGATTTAGTCGATTTCCTCCTTGATTCAAAGGAGCTCATGGCGGCATCTTGTAGGGCCGTTTGGCGATAAGGAGCGGTGCTGGTTTCAAATCGATGGCGAACTCAACGGCCGCGGCGGTATTCCTGGAAGTTCTTACGGAAATCGTCTTGGAAGTCGCGAACAAGCTGGAATCTTTTCAATTCCCTCAAAGAGGTGCTGCGTTCAGCGCATTCAAAGCATAAAGTGGGTGCTTGACGTCTGAACAAGCTGAGCATGGTAGCTTACTATTTCATTGGAAGGATGTAGGAGGTGAACAACCTTGGTGGCATAAGCGATAGAAGCGTTATGCGCTTTCAACCATTCCATTCCGAGAATGAGGTCAATATTGGAAGACTCGAATAATGGGAGAAACAGGAATTCAGCCCTTCAATTTCAGCAGGGACGTCGTGACCAATCATGGTAGTTAAACCTTCGACGCGCGATGCGTACTACCTATCGGAGTGTTCATGGCTTCCTGCGCCGAATATGGTGTGCGTATGCAAAATTTTACGACATGAATGAATGTGAGGCTCTGAATCGAATAAAGCGATTTGCCGAATTGACTGAATTAAGGAAAGAGTACCCATCACGATGGCGGTTGGTCTTGAGCTTCATTAGGATCAACATGATTAGCGACCACGACCATAAAATGCAGCATTGTTGTTATAGGGCTGATTATTTGACGGTTGAGCGAGCGGTGATCACTGATTACGAGGGCATTTCTGGGCGGTGACACAGGAAGGCCACACTTGAAGCATAGACCATCATTGGGATTGGGAATGCGAAGCTTGGGGTGGTACAGCACTGAGGGGGCTTCTGCGGTGGAGGAGGCGGGGCAGTGCAACATAGGAGGCGTCTTAGTGCAGTGCGGTTGGATGATACATGCTGTGGGAATCCATATCCGGCCTTCTCTTGTTGGGCGAAAGATGAGCCAACGTCGCGACTCGCCTAAAGGGATCCCTGGTGTTCACGAAGACCGGTCTCAACTTCGAATAGCCTTGTTCACCAAGGTGGCAAAAGTCGGCAAAGTCATGAGCGAGCAATGCTAGCTTGCGATATCGGGTGAAGTCCATCACGAAACTTCTCTTGCTTACGAGCATCGGTTGCAATGTCTTCTTGACATAACGTGACAAGTCCAGAAATTCCGTTGATAAGCATCTACCAGACTTGTTGCCTTGGGTGAGGTTGCGGAACTCTAAACTTCTTCATCCATGGTTCCTGAGGAATGAAGCAGGAACGCGGGCGGCTTCGGAAATCCGGCCAAGTAATGACCCGTTCAGCAGGTAGGGAGTGCGCGCTGTGGCTGTCCCACCATTGAGCGGCGGAGGACCCTTGAGGAAGAAGGATCACGAAGGTGACATAGTTGGCAGGGGCAACACTAGCGAGACTCCATTTCATATGTGATGTCGCGGGCAGTCATCCTTCGACATCAAGGGGTTGAGTTGAGCTCTGGTAAATAGTGGGTTGGCGCATGAAGTCCTGCTTGAGTTCTTTGGGGTTGGCTGTTGATTCATGTTGGACGAGAAGCTGAGCCATCATTCCTTCCGAACTGGCGGTTCAGCTCAAATTGTTGCATCATTCGAGCGAAAAATTGAGGCGGTGGTGGATCGTTGGCACCACAGCCACGACCGGTGAGTCTAACCATCCTGCTAACATGTAGCGAGAGGTAGTTGACATTGAGCATTTGCAAAGACAAGGATCATTCATGATGAAACATGCATAAGGAAAGATGTACGATGGATACCTTACGTAGTCAACCTGACCAGTGTGTGTACTATTCAAGAGGCTATTCTAAGGAATAACTATGGCTTTATCCAACTTTGGGGTGAATGTGGTCACGGGATCCTAATGTTAGTAAATTAGTTTTTAACTTGGAGTAGAAGAGAGTTGAGTCGAGTATAGAGCGAGGGTAAAGATGCTAATACCACCCAATGGCGGCGTGGGACCGTAAGCCACTGACCGATGTTAGTAAAAGTTTTTGGTGACTAGACTCAACTTGCCAAGGAGTTGGAAGGGGGCTACCTACGGCGATCGGCTCGATACCAACTTGTGACGCCCTCGATTCAATCGTACACTAATCATACTGCGCAAATGTATGCGATCAAGATCAAGACTCACGCGGAAGATATCACAACACAACTCTAGACACAAATTAAAATAATACAAGCTTTATGTTACAAGCCGGGGCCTCGAGGGCTCCCGAATATATAAGCTCCGAATACACAAAGTCAACGAGCAACAATATCTGAATAAAGACATAAGTTGAACAAGTTTGCCTTAAGAAGGCTAGCACAAAAGCAACATCGATCGAAAAGGCAAGGCCTCCACACTGAGGAACCTCCTAACTACTCACTGGTCATCGGTGGCCTCCACGTAGTAAGCTAAGCATCAATGATGGCATCAGCTCTGAGAAGCATCATCTGGCTGCATCAGCAGGAAAAAAGAAGAAAGGGGAAAAGAGACTGCAAAGCAATAGTGAGTACTCATCAAAGTACTGTAAGCAAGGATCTACACTACATATGCAACATTATCAAAGGAAGGCTTGTATATGTGGTGGGCGCGAAATGCCGAGTAGAGAAAGGCTAGTCCTATCGGTAGCATCTTCTAGACCACATCTTGCGACAACGGAGAGGTAAGTAGCATAAAGTAAAATAGCAGTGGTGTTATCAACCTGGCGGAGATCCTTTCTCGACTCCGCGATAAAAAGCATCCCGAGCCATACTATCCGGTTATCATCACAATCAAATCCTCATCCCATCCGGTTCTCATCTGATATCCGATTCTAGTTATCGATGAGGATACAACTCAAAGTGTCCATTACCAAGTGGGACAGAGCTATCGATAGATGTTTTCTTCCACACGGGTGCACCAACTTACCTACGCTTGATTAACTCCGGTAGGACACACTTTCACAGGTCATGCAATACTCGTTAAACAATATGCCTTGCCGACCTAGAAGCTTAATAGAGAGCCGTACGGCGGACTAAACCCTATGCCCCGGGGTCATGGGCCCATCTCCTGGGAACTCCACGCACGTTAACGTGGGCGGCGGTGAGCAGAACCTAGCTACCTCCTTCAACAAGGCGTGCGCGCATTGATCAACCCTTGGCATCGGCTAAATTCGTAGGCGTCTATTAAGCTTATTTGATGTATCTGTGCTTGAGCGCCCATACTATGCCCACGTGATGGTTAGTGCTATCGGGAGGCCCCTCGGATCAAATATCCAAATCATAGTGGATTAGAACCGCGGTAACAAGCAGGAGACTCACGAAGATGTGACCCGTTGCCCGTCTCGAGGACTTGCGGCAAGGACTAGAGAATGCTGACCCAGCCCTTCGTAATTATCTCGCGGGCACCCTCCGGTGTTGAAACTCCATCACTCACCCTGCAATTAAGCTTGGCAGGGCACCCCTCAGGTCGACCATCTTTAATAACATGGCTCGATGTAAAGTCATAGTAATCATAAGTAACTATGTGTCTAAAGCATCAAAGGCAGCCGAATCACCCGTTGAATTCCACTCGATGTAATCATCAAAGGTGAGCGTAAGAGGAATCACCCTCGAGGTCCACTCTTGAGGGTTGCAGCGACAGTCGTGTCGGAGAGAAGTAGTTAAAGAGGAAATCACCCTCGATGACCCGCGGCCGAATGACTACCTCTGAGGTTAACATCGGAAGTCTTGAAGAGGAGTTCACCCTCGGAACTCGATAGTAACTTAGTAGTGTTGAGCAACTAAGAGGAAAGTGATGTGCGGTGTGCGAAGGGCACTAGTCTTGATCCATTGATCAGGTCTTGATTATCCGGTAGGCGATCGGGACAAAGTGAGGTCCTTGATGGATCTAAGCAACCTATACTAAGCAGTTTAGGATAGCGGTGGAGTACAAGTAAGATTTAAAAGCGAGCTATGCATCGAATAGAGCAATCAATATGATAGAAAAATCTAATGCAAGCATGAAAGAATGGAATGGGCGATATCGGGATGATCAAGGGGCTTGCTGGTTGCTCTGGCAGGAGGGTGCGTCGTCGTATGATCGATCAAAGCGACATCGGTCTAGAGGTCTCTGAGAAGAGGGAAAAAGCAGTAAATATAAGCAAACATAGCATCACTAAGCGACGTGGCAATATCTTTGTCGGGGAGTGACCTAACGTGTGGCTACGATAAAGGTGAAGGGAAAATCAGCAGGAATGATTCCGGTTAGGACTATGTCGGATAGATGACCGGAGGAAAGTTCCATGTTCAGCATGCTAGAGGCATGTAGACGGATGACGGACCGCATATTGGATTCGTTGGATTTTTCGAGCAACTTTCATATAGAAACCATTTTCATCAGATTCTGATTATTTTATATGAATTTTCTAAGTTTTAAACATAATCGGAATTATTTATACTAAGAAAAAGAATATGATGTCGGCATGGCGTAGGGTGACGTCGTGATCACGATCCGATTGTGGTCAAAAGCGACAGGGGACCCACATCGACCCTCGATTATAACAAAGCTTATTTTAAACTAAGCGAGGTTAATTAGTGATGCCCCCACATGTTAGTGGCTAATTAGCTAAACTAATTACTTTTAATTATAAAAACCATTTTATTTATTATTTAAGCGGTGGGGCGGTTAAATCGGTGGCACTTTGTACCGCCATGTCGTGATGTTGGAGGTCAACCCGATCAGCAGGGCCTAAGGCCCACTAGCGATGAGCTAGAGGTCGAGCCCGCCGACCACGTCGGCGCGGCCGGCGTCTCGCCAGCGATGCTAGAATCTTGGCGAACCGCTTCAGACCCTCGTCGGAAGCGCGCTAAAGCGGCCGTTTAGCGTCTGGTTGCACCGTTCAAGCAACGCTGCACGCCGTGTCGGTCTTGGTGGTGGCTTTCGCCGGGGCGGCCGGAATAGCCATCGGCAAACACGGCGGCGTTGGGTCATGGGGGAATGGG
>JAHIAM010011797.1:0-13892 GCA_021605205.1 Aegilops longissima
GGGGGCCCGGGGCAAGGGGCCGGGGGCAGGTGGTGGCCCGGTGGCCAGGTGGCGGCAAGGGTGGCGGCGCGCCCCGGCGGGCCAGGGCCCGGCTGGAGCGCAGGGAGGCGGGGCCGAGGTGTGGCCGGCAGAGGGCAGCAGAGCCATGAACTGGCTCATGACTAGGGACCAGGTGCGCCGTGTACGCCCAGTTAGCGAGGGCCCGGGACAAATCCTTGGTGGAATTTGTCCGGGCGGTAGGGAAGGCTAGGGTTGGACCCGGATTTGGAATGGGGGTGTATAAATAGGCATAGAGGAGCTAGGAGAGTCCAAATGAGGTGTAGTTTTCGCCCACGATCGTGATCGACGACGGAGAACATGGAAGTGACTTAGATGGGTTATTGGGCTGTTTTGATGGGGTGTTGGGCTGCAACTCAAAAGAGGCCTTTGCGAGTCGGTTAACCGTTGGAGTACCAAGCGAGCTCCAAATGACCGAAACTTGACCGGTGGTCTACGGTGGTATACCAAGGCCACTTGACAAACCTCGGTCCATTAGAAAGTTTAGTACCGCTCCGGAAACGTAAAAGGGGCGCGGGGAACATAAGTGCCGGATTGCCAAAGCGGACAACGGAAAAATGCCGGAATCATGAGGCGAACACGTATGCAAATCGATGCACATGATGACATGATATGAAATGCATGACATGGACAAAATGCAAAAGCGAAAGACAAAACCCAACCACGGAGGAATATCATATCACAATGCGAAAATGGCAAGAGTTGGAGTTACAATTATGGAAAGTTACTTCGGGGTGTTACAAAACTCCACCACTACAAGAGGATCTCGTCCGAGATCTAGGACTGAAAAGAACTCCGGATATTGAGCGGAGGTGATCCTCGCGCTCGGTGGCTTCTCGGTGAATGGTGTGACCACTTCACTTTCAGGAATTTGATTGACTTGTTGCGAGTCTTGCGCTCGGTTTCTTCAAGAATAGCAGGGTGCTCATGATAAGACAGATCTTCTTGAAGGTCAATCTCTTGAAGTTGATAGTGCGTTCAGGAGTCTTGAAGCACTTAAGCTGTGACACAGAAACACATCGTGCCGTTCGCGAAGTTGGACGGAAGCTCAAGTTGATGGCGAGATCGCCTCTTTTGCCAATGATCTTGAAAGGACCCACGTATCTAGGGCAAGCTTCCTTTGATACGAAGCGGCGAGTGCCTTTCATTGGAGAGCGAGGTAGACATGGTCTCCGATTTCAAAAAGCCACATCCGGCTTGTCATCATAATAGCTCTTACAGCGCGATTGCGGCTTTGGAATTTTCACGAATGACTTTGCACATTTCTTGACCGTGATCAAGTCATTGCCAAGAAGTTGGTGTTACGTCTCGGACCAATTGAGAGGAGTCGACACTTTCGCCATAGAGAATTTCGAATGGGGCCTTGCCGAACTTAACGGAAGCTGTTGTTGTAGGAGAACTTCGGCATATGGAAGACAATCTTCCCACTTCATACGAAAGAAATGACACAAGCCCGAGCATATCTTCAAGGATTTGATTAACTGCTCCGACTTGGCCACTTGTTTGAGGATGGAAGCTGTCTTTGAAAGCGAATGTTGGTGCCCATGGACTTCGAAAAGAATCCCAAAACTTGGAGGTAAAGATGCTGCCACGTGCAAGAGATCACTTGTGGAATGCCGTGCAAGGAGACAATCCAGGTGTATAGCTCTGCCAAGCGAGCTGCTGTGATAGATTCTTTGATTGGAAGAAAATGAGCCACTTTAGTAAGCTTGTCAATGACAACGAAGATAGCATCATTTCCACGCTTGGACTTTGGAAATCCAGTCAGAAGTCCATTTCAATATGATCAAACTTCCATTCGGAATAGCAAGAGGTTGAAGGAGACCAGCTGGTGTTGGTGTTCTTTCACTCTTCTGCGGACATCACATTCATTCCGAATTGAGCAATTTCTGCTTCATTCGAGTCCACCAATATGTTGCTTGAGGTCATGGTACATCTTCGTACTTCGGGATGAATGGATAGAAGCGAATTTGCGCCTCGTTCATAATGACTTTCTCGAGATCACCCTTAGGAACCACAATCCGGTCCTCGAAGAAAAAGTATCTTTGTCATCAATGTGGAAGCACTTGTACTTGGAAATGCCCTTTCGATACCACGTTTCACCTTTTTCACCATGGTATCCAGGAGTTGAGCCTCACGAATCTGATCTTCCAAAGTAGGAGAGACTATGAGGTTGGCAAGAAAGCCTTGAGGAACAACGAAGATTCAGCTGGAAAGCTTCACGGAGATCCGATTGGAAGGGCTTGAGGATTAGGCTTGCGATAAGCCTTCCTGCTCAAAGCATCTGCAATCACATTGGCCTTGCCGGGTATATTCAATACTTGGGTTGTACTCTTGAATCATTTGACCCATCGAGTCACTGAGGTTGAGGTTGGGTTGAGTGAAGATATACTTGAGGCTCTTGTGATCGGTGAATATGTCCACTTTCCCCAACAAGAGATGTCTCCATGTTATCAATGCATGGACAACTGCCGCAACTCAAGATCGTGAGTGGGGTAGTTCTTTTCGTTAACCGGTTGGCAGAGGTATAGCCACAACTCTCTTCTCTTGCATTAACACAGCACGAGACCTTGAAGAAGCATCAGAAAAACTTGAATGGCTTGGATTCATCGGGAGGAGTCAAGGCAGGAGCTGTGACGAGTTTCTCTTTGAGAGTATTGAAAACAACACACTCGGGAGACCGGACATACTTCACATGCTTCGGAGGAGGTTGGAAAGAGGCTTTGCAATCTTGGAGAAGTTCTCAACGAATCTTGACAATAGCTTGCAAGACTAAGAAAACTTGAAGCTGCTTGACATTCGAGGAGGTTCCCAATTCACAACTGGACACCTTCTGGGATTAAGCGATGCCCTTGGCGGAGATGATATGACCAAGGTAAAGCACTTCATCAAGCCAAAATTCACATTTGGAGAACCATAAATTGATACTCTCGAGCTTGTCTAGCACCAATCGCAAATGTTTGGCATGATCCTTCTTATTCTTGGAAGACCAAAATATCATCAAGATAGACCAAGACAAATTCATTGGTGTAGGGGTTGAAGATGAAGTTCATCATCCAGAGAGAATGTTGGAGGAGCATTGACAAGGCGAAAGACATGACGGTATATTCATAAGAACCAAAGCTTTACGAATCTGTCTTGGGAATATCTTGTTCACGAATCGAATCGATGATAACCCATCTGAAGGTCAAGCTTGGAGAACACTTTAGCACCTTTGAGTTGCTCGAAAAGCTCATTGATGTTAGGAAGTGGATACTTGTTCTTGATTGTCTTCTTATTCAATGGGCGGTTCGGCCTTGCAGTCGGTCCGTGCCATCCTTCTTCTAGACAAAAGAACACCACAACCCCAAGGAGATGAACTCGGTGCGATCAAACCCAGACGCTCTTGTTCATCGAGCTGCTTCTTCAATTCCTTCAGCTCATCAGGTCCAAGCTTGTATGGGCGCTGCAAAGCAGGTTGATGCGGGCTCAAGATCAATAACGAATTCAAGCGGCGATGAGGAGGCATTCTGGAAGCTCTTGGAAAGACATCTTGGTACTCCAAGGCAGGAATCGAGATAGCATCCAATTCGCCCTTCTCATTGAGAGAAAACAACCGAATGGTTTCATCACGGAAGGCATAGATGATCACATCATTAGAAGAGTGAGTCAATTGAATTTCCACGGCAGCACAATCAAGTGAGCTTTGTCTTGATAAAACAATCCATCAGAATAAGATCAATATCCGAGTCACCGGACAATTGGTTTAGCGAAATCATTCGCCCATCTTGATAGAAACATCCGGAACCATGGAGCTTGCATGCATGAATTTACCGGAGAGACAACCGATAATGGTTTAGGCAAATCTTGAAAAACCAACTCATGCTTAGATGCAAAATGTCTTGAAATGAAAGAATCGATGCACGGTTATCAAATAAGACTTTTGGGGAATATCATTAAGCGAAGATTACCCATTATCAATTAGATTCCTCCGCGGCTGCATTCATCATATTGACCTTTGCAGACTTGGGATTATGTTGACCCTTTGCATTTTGGAAGATTTCACGGGAGGAGGGCGGAAGGCGCCTCTGGTTGGCTCTTGTTATAGTGACCTTTCTGGCGACATTTGTTGCAAGTAACCTCGAAGGCGGGCGGTGGTAAGGAGCATTTGACCTTGGAGCTTGAGAATTAGACTTGTTGATAGCTTTGGGTTGGGCGGGTGGGAAGATCCACGACCACCTGGTTCTTCTGTGATAAAGGCTGAACGGAGGAGGAGGAAGGTAGAACCTTGGCTTAGCTGCCACTTGAGAGGAAGAAGAAGGAACTGGCCATCCTGATTCTCTTCTTAGAAGCCTCACATTTGACACAGGCCTTCTTGCTTGGCCATGTTGTAGAATTCATCATACTTTTCGGCTCAAAAAGCACAAGAGCTAATTGCAGATCTTCTGAGACCACCTCTGAATTGATAGATCATACTCTTTTCATCGAGGGGTCTTTTAGCAAAGCGGCGAGTTTCTAGAACTGGATATTGTATTGATACCACAGACATGTTGCCTTGGAGATTGGAACTCCTTTGCTCTCAACAACACTTTTGAATGTGGTGAGCTCGAAATCTCGGGGAACTCATCCCGGTTGACCGACCTCCTCGGAATCTTTGTATTCTTGGTACCATTCAGCAGCTTGGTCCTTGAGTTGAAAGATGCAAACTTGACAAAGTCCTCGGGTCGACATTGCTACAATCAAAATGTTTCAATGTCCACAAAATGGGCGTCTGGCCTCGACACAAAAACGAAAGACTTGACCGATTAGCGAGGCCGGTGGAAGTAGCAAAGTCGGCTGGTTGTTGCCTTGACCTTGATTTCCTTTGCCTTGCCCTTGATGCATCTTGCAAGAGCTGCAAAATCATCGAGCATTGGCATTGGTGGCTGCCATGATAGCTTGCCGACCTCGGGGGAGGTGGAGGTGGAGGTTGGATTCCCATCATTCCGTTCCGGTTACGACACGTTGGCGGACCATCTGAAGAGGTGACATCATTAGCACTTGATAGACAAATAGTCAAGTTGAATCAGCGGATAGAAATTGCAACATATAGTCTTCACAATAAACATTGAACAAGGATGAACGAATGAATTCCAAAGTTAAAATCACCCGTCCATTAAGGTGAAAGCCACTTAGATAAAGGTATGGAATCACCATCCCTTTGAAACAACTCGAATAACACAACGAAAACAAAAAAGATTGGCTTCTAGAATAAGCGGAACAAACACAATAGAATTTCGCCCAAAATGTTATGGTGGGGCCCCGAACTGACGTTGACGGGCGTCCGAATGACAAACAAGGCGTCCCGAATCAGCATAGCCAAAGGATTCTTTAAGGCGCCTCGCGACCCTTTAAATCGACCGTGGATGGGCGGACCACTGACGTTGGACCCCAATCTCAAATCATACATCTGCCGGAAATATATCCTTAAGCTACTAGAATTCCCACCTATAAACTCCGAAACTTTCTGGTTATGCAATCTGGTGTTGGGGATACATGGGACCAAAAATATATCACCCAAACTAACAATACCTAGATCCATTTGTATCCATCCGTCAACACATAACCAAGAAACCTTCGAAATCGTTACCTCGACCTTGAAAAACATCCGTTATCTGGTCATGGTACTCGAGCTACCCGGATCTTTGGGTTATCGGGGTTATCTCACCAACAACTGTACAAAAGAGATTTCGATGTCGGTAAAACTCGGGTATTCGAACGCAACGATAAAATTGTGGCGACAACACCTCGGGCTCAACTCCCGGGACCTGCCACAACCCTAAATGTGGGAGGCACCAAGCAATGTTCTCGTCACAAAACCATCGAACGATTCAAACATACCAGCGGATCCTAAAATTTTTTTAGTGAAATTTGAGGAGAGGAGAGTCAAAACTTCTCGTCGGGAGACCTCACGGGCGGCGAAGGGGGGGAGTAAAAGAATCCTACTCTCCGATATATAAATCCTAAGACTCAAAACATTTTCCGTTCTAGACTCAACAATGCCACAAACAATCAAGTGGGGGCTCCTAAGTGGAAGGCTCGATTACCAACTTAACACCCTCGATGGGCTATATCTCCCGTGTGAAAGCCGACTTAGAAACATAACCGCATTGAAAGCAATGTATAAGGTGAGGTAATCTTCACACAACCCATGTAATACATAAGGTAAAGAGATACATAGTTGGCTTACGATCCCCTTCACCACAGTACATAAATAAACATCCATCATTAGATTACACTCAAGGTCCGTCTCGGAACCAACATAAAGAAAATACCCCAAATGCTACGGATCCCGATCGTCCCAACTGGGCTCCCTCCGATCATCAGGAAAAGACACATAATCGACCACGTTCCTCGTCGAACTCCCACTTGAGCTCGGTTCGTCACCCTTTGGCCATCGACTTTGAAACTGTTTTGGTAGAATCGTAGTGCGGGGTTCAGCAATCTCACCACGAGATCAAGACTATTTAAGCTTATAGGAAGGACAGAGTTGTAAGGTGGAGCTGCGCAAGCAAGCATATATGGTGGCTACATTACCAAAGGGCGAGAGAAAGAAGCAAAACCAGGCGTGAAGCTAGTAGCGATCAAGGTGATCTGAACTACCGTCAAACATAACTCCAACACCGTGTTCACTTCCCGGACTCCGGAGAAGAGACCATCCGGTTACTCAGCTTGATTGTGTATTTTATTTGAGGTCAACCGGGTTTTCTACCGGACATTAACAAATTCCCATCGCCTCATAACGGCAACCGGCTTTGAAAGATAATACCCTGCGGGTGTCCCAACAACCCATTATAAGCTCTCCGGTCCGAAGGATATTCCTTCTATGGGAAGACCGATCAATCTCGGAATCCGGACTACAAGACATTTAAACGCAATAAAAAAGACCAGCAAAAGCCGCCCGAATGTGCGACAAATCCCGATAGGAGCCACATATCTGTTCTGGGCACCGGATGAGCGGGCGTCGGGTTGGCATAGACCCGATTGCCCAAAGGGCCCGGACATCGCTCAAGTTGGACTAACTTTCGAAGGAGAACTGGCGGGGTTAAAATAAAGATGACCCTCGGGCTCGGCTTCGGGAAAAAACTTAGGTGGCAAATGGTAAAACCAAAGTTGGGCCTTCTTTGGGCGGAGTCTTATTCAAAGCGAACGTCAAGGGGTCCCATAAATCAACCCCGTGTAAGGGCAAAAATCAAGGAACATAACACTTGGTTATGCCGGAAACTAGGGTGGCAAAGTGGAACAAAACACGGGCATAAGGGAGCCTTCCACCCTTTACCAAGTATATAGATGCATTAATTATAGCAGATATATATATTGTGATATCCCAACAAGTAACCATGCTCCAAATAGGAACAACATCTCCATGTTCCAACAAGGAACAAACTTCAACTTCCCTGCAACTAACAGCTATAAGAGGGTGAGCAAAGCGGTAACATAGCCAAACAACGGTTTGCTAGGAAAGGATGGTTAGGGCTGACATGGCAATATGGGTGGCATGATAAGCAAGTGATAGGCATCTTAGCATAGGCATAAAGGCGAGCATCTAGCATAGCAAAGATAGAAGTGATTTGTCCGGTCATCTTACGCAATGTTCTGGAGTTTCAAGCTTGATCCTCGTGGCGTTCTCAACAGGTTCCTCGTTCCCGTGCTGTCTCGGCTCTACCCAAAGCAAGAACACAAACAAAGGAACCACAATAAATCACGGTGCAATGCACGCAACATGATCAAAACATGACATGATATCGAGATGTGATATGCAATGCGTTCTGGCTCCGGAAGGAAAATGATGAACTAGGCATCAACGGCAAACCAAGTATGCGCTGGAAAAATGAGATGATTTGGTTGAAATTGATATAAAGATCACGGAATCGGATACGGTTTGCAAATGACAAGAAAAACAAGAATGGCACAAATCTGCCATTAAGCATGATACCATTAGCAAGCAACAAGAAATTAAGCTACCCAAAGCGTATCAACAAAGCATATTTGATCTACTCAAGATGCTTGACAAAAATGAACACTGAGCTCGGCTAATTCACAACATAACAGGTCCAAACAAACATGGCAAAAGTGCAAAACATATCAGCTTCACGGACTTAGTGAAATTCTGAACATGGCAAAATCAGCATCGGTAGCAATGTTGGAACAAAAAAAACAATGCTACAGGAACTTATAATAGCAAACATGGCATGGCAAATCTACTCAAAGCATAGAACAAAAGTCCCTTACTGACCATAAGCCAAAAGGATCGAAAAATAGTAACACCCATGTCAAAATGCAAGTTTAATTAAAGATTCAACAGGGGCATGACAAAAACAGATAACAAGTAGGCATGTTTAAGGCTCAAAGCACTCCTCAGAGCCTTTCATGATAAACTAAGCATACATACATCAAGAAGACATGGCATAGAAGACATACATGGCAAGAACAACATCATAGCATACGGATCAACCACAACAACCTTGGCAAAATTGAATAACATGTAAACAATTGCCGGAAACATTTTATAGCAAAAGTAGAGCTCGATTGACTCAAGCTATGGCACTCCATAATTGCAAACAAAGGCATGGATGGATGGAGCATAACCATATGTTCAAAACATCCTTTGAAGTATCTCAAAATATGCATGGATCTCTCGGTAGCATCAAGTTAACATGGCATCAAAATATCACTCAGGGCTGAAATCAGCAATATCGGGACACCTAGTTTGCATGGTTTGTAGTCACCACATATATCACAAAAATACATGGCATACACCCCTGGAAAGATGGATGGCATATTACAAGACACATGTAGGACTCAAATTCATAGGGTGCACACATCAATCATGGCAAAAATAACAAAAGTGCATGTTACATTGAAAGCAAACTAACATCACATAGCCCTCTTCTAACAACATTTCGGGCATCAACATGAGCTCAAATGAAAATTATGCAATGAGATGAAATGATCTACTCTTAGAGATGAACATTGTGACATATTAACGCCGAAAGCAGACTACGGTGCAGAGTTATGATGCGTTGAAAAATACCAAAATAATCACCGAGATAAAAACTTAGAACGAAATTAAAGGGAAATCAACCCTGGGACCCGATCTAGATCCGGGGCCGGCGGGGCTCGCCTTCAGCCGGGGGACGGGGCAGCCCAGGCAATGTGAGGAAGGGCGGGGCCGGTGGGAACAGGCAGCGGGCCAGGCCGGAGGCAGATGGTGGCAGTGGCTGAGGTGGCGCAAAGGGCAGGCAAATGCAGGCGGCGGCCAGGCCCCGGCGGAGGGAGGCGGGGCGCCGGGCCCGGCCGGGAGGCCAGGCCCAGGCCTGAAGCCCGGAACGGCAGCCGGAGCCCAAAGGCCATGTATGCCTTGGTTGAAGACGGCCGTGGGGACCGTCCGGCCCGGAAGAAATTTTGTCCGGGGCGGGTAGGGGAAGGCTAGGGTTGGACCCGGATTTGGAATGGGGGGTGTATAAATAGGCATAGGGGAGCTAGGAGAGTCCAAATGAGGTGTAGTTTTCGCCCCCACGATCGTGATTGAGCAACGGAGGAGCATGGGTGACTTAGATGGGTTATTGGGTTGTTTTGAAGGGGTGTTGGGCTGCAACTCAAAAGGGCCTTCGGAGTCGGTTAACCGTTGGGTACCAAGCAGCTCCAAATGACCCGAAACTTGACGGTGGTCTACGGTGGTATACCAAAACCACTTGACAAACCTCGGTTCCATTCCGGAAAGTTTAATACCGCTCACGGAAAAATGTAAAAAGGGGCCCGGGGAACATAGGAGTGCGGATTGCAAAAGCGGACAACGGGAAAAATGCCGGAATCATGAGACAAACACGTATACCTCCGATGCACATGATGACATGATATGAAAATGCAACATGGACAAAATGCAAAAGCGAAAGACAAAACCCAACCACGGAGGGAATATCATATCACAATGCCGAAAATGGCAAGAGTTGGAGTTACAATTATGGAAAGTTACTTCCGGGGTGTTACAAACTGTCCCGGGAGCTTGAAGGTCAAAGCCCAACTTGAGGGCACAAACGCGATAGGGGAAGTCAAAGACCCCTCCGGTAACATATGCTTTTAAAAGATAAGTATGTTATGAAGTGCGACATGTGTATAGATCGACAATGACATTGCGAGATGGTGGGGTAGATCCGGACAACAAAGCTCTTGCGCGGTTAAGGCGGCGAGCGTGCTTCGAGGTGAGGCAGGAGAAAAATAATCTCAAGATGCCAACACCCAGCTGGGTGAGGAGCTAAAAGATATTAGTTCCCAGCTGTCGACTCCGTTAAGGAGAATCGGTGACTTTAAGCGACATTTTAATAAGTGCTTAACAAACTTTGAAAAAAGTTGTGAGGAAGTCGACTAACGAGTTATGTCGCGGTATGCTCACAGGCCGTCCTGCGGAGAAATGCCAGTTCTCGGGTGAACTTCTTCGAGCTCTTACAAGCGCAGAATGAGTTGGGATGATGAAAGCGTCGCCAGGCCTTGTGGCCATCTCCCTCCGAAGGCCTTGGGAGCTTGCGAGAGGCTCAGGGGCGGCGCTTCGATTATGGAAGATATCGACCTGCCGTCAAAGGCGCCGGAGAGCTGGGCCATGGTGAAGATCTCGGTACCAAGGTGACCCAAACCACATGGCGAGTCGGACTGTGGGCCAGATGGGAAGGAGATCCTGTGAGCTTAGTGTTGCGGCTGGTAGAATTGGCAAAGTATTCCCAACGGATGTAAACTAGATAGACTTTAGATGGCATTGAAGGAATACAATCAGTCAAATTGACTATGTTATTTAAGGTGACATTAAAATGCCTTCTAACGGTTGTGATCGTTTGTCTTAAGCGGACCTTTAGCTTCAACCTCGGGACCCAATAGTCAGGTGTCCGAATACCTCGCGGTTATATAAAAACCGGGGCATCGTGGAGACCAGCGTAGGGTCATTAGTGCTATCGGACAAGTGCCCAACTATTTATGTTATATTACATGGTTAGTAGAAACATCTTCGAGAATAGTCGTTAGGGAGTTCCTTTCCACAGGGAGGCATGCCTAAAGTGCATGTCGGACTGCGAAAAAAAAAAACATCGGGGCAGATAAATAAATAGGTAAGAAATCTTCTTTTAGTTCACCGACCGAATATTCTCTTAAACGCTTTCGGCTTCACCGAGTCCGGGTACACATCCTGACCCGGCGGTAACAATCGGAAGTGCTCCTTTACCACCTAGCCGAACAATCGGGGAGCGTGGGAAACGCGAGCAACAACCCAACTTGCCAAAACTTAAGTCATATCGATGCATATAATGGTGAATAAAAGGTACATGCGGAAGTGACACATGTATTGGGCATGAAGCCCTTATAATTCACCATGAAAGAAGCCCCGGGTACAATGAAGCGATAGCAAAAAGCCCCCAAGGCTTGAAAAAAAGGCGGAGAAGGAAAAAATAGAAGACAACTAAAATGTAAAATATGGATGAGGAAGGGCGAACTCAGAATCCGGCGCTAGCGTAGAATCTTTGGAGCGTGCTTTGCGTTCCATGGGTTCATTCGGTCGGTTATCCGATGCATCTGCATACGTCGCTCCACGGTCGGGACTTGGTCGATGATAGGGACCTTACCATTTGGGCTGGTTTGTCCTTTTTTTGTCCGGCATTAGAACTATCGCCAACATTGTAAGTTTTGGCCGTACTTCTCTCGATATCTTGAGCCTCTTGTTGATAGAATCGGAGCGGGCTTTTGCTACGTCACGCTCCTCCTCCAAAGCGGCCAAAATGTCCTGCCGATCGACTGGCTTCTCTTTCTTCGATACATGCTGCGAGGCTGAGTCATGAATTATGTCGCGAGAGCGAACTGCCCTGCGCCGTATCTCGCAAAGAATGGTGTGAATCCGATCGTGCGATTGAGTGGTTCGAGGCCCGTCAGTCGAGCTCCTCTACCCGGTCGTGTTAGATTCCGAGGACCGCACTAATCTGGGTTTGATGCGCTCATAATTAGACCATTTGCTCGCTCAACTTGACCGTTAGTTTGAGGGTGATAGGCTGAGCGTGGTCGAGCTTAATGCCCATGTTTTGCACAAGTTTGACCTCGTCGTAAAAGTTCGTGCCGTTATCGGTATTTGGGGACACCGTAGCGGTTGTCGACCCCGATAAGTCTATCACTCGGATTGACCGTCTTGACAGGCTTGGCCTCTATCCATTTGGTGAATTTATCCACCATGACCATAGTATTTTTCTTGTGGGTTCCCCTTTAAGGGTCCGACCATGTTAAGCCCCAGGACATGAAGGGCCGGGTGATGGGTATAGTTTTGAGGGCCGGTGGGTGGCATGTGGCTTTGATTAGCAAAGAGCTGGCATCCGGCGCATTGTTGGACTAAGTCTGAAGCATCTGCCGGGCCGTGGCCAATAAAATCCTGCTGGAAGGCCTTGCCTACAAGGGCCGGCTGCGGTGGTGCCGCGAGTCGGCATGTATTTCAGCAGAAGATTCGCCCTTCCTCTTTGGAGATACACCTTTGAAGGACTCGGTTGTGCTTTTCTTATAAAGCTCTCCCTCATGGACTTTGTAGGCTTTAGATCGCCTATGCAGCCCTCGTTTGGTCCTCGGGGGTTCTGCCTGGTTGGTTGGCTAGGAATGGTTCTTCCCAGGGGAATGCGCCATTATTACATGGGTGAGGATGTTATTTCGTTGGTAGAACCAAAGGTTCGAGAATGTTGTGTGGGGCGGTCGGTTGGGTCCGGGTTGT
The DNA here is from genome assembly GCA_021605205.1 of Aegilops longissima. NCBI lineage: Eukaryota > Viridiplantae > Streptophyta > Magnoliopsida > Poales > Poaceae > Aegilops > Aegilops longissima. The sequence goes on from JAHIAM010011797.1 coordinate 12,803, forward strand.
TATTCGGTCTCCCCCTATCTGGATGGCGAACGCCTCTCTAGGAAGATGTGGGGGGACATTTGGCTTTGGGTCGTGCCAACCTCTGGCCCTTTGCTCGCCTGGTTGTTGTCCCGGGCTATATATGAAATGAGCCCCTCAAACCGGTGACATTTTAGGGCGGCATTCGATAGGCTGCCATTTGGATTTGGTCAAAGTCTCCATTTATTTGTGATATCGGAGGTTGAATCCCCGCACCTCTAGGCGTTGAATGCCCATGGAACTGCCATCCACGAGACCATTAAAGGGCCTCGTACTCGTTTTGAGTCCTATACATTATCTGGAATCGTTTTGTGGATTGGGTTCGCGACCCTTGAGGTTCGAAAAGGGGGCGTGGAATCCAACCTTCCTTTCTCACCTCGCCGTTGCTGGGACCTAAACTACTAAATGGAACAAGGCAAGAGGGGAGATTTATCTGGTTGGCCACCATTGTGGTGTAATACCCTACTCCGGGTGTGGTGTGGTGGATTGCCTCTTGGGCTGATGGGAACAATACAAGGAAGAACAGCCTCAGGCATTCTTGGCGGGTGTAATGAACTGCTGGTGGTGTTTAGTCACTCTAGCTCTTGGTTTCTTGATGAGGTTGGGATCTCGATCCCTCTTCCGGACCTCTAGCTGGTTGTGGCTACTCCTATTTATATCCGAAGGCCTGGGCCTCTTCCCAAATATTGGGGGGAAGGCGCCAACAATTAGCCATTTGAAGGGGCAAGGGGTAACTTATCTGACTAAAGTTGGTCCTCCCTTTGCCAAGGCTCGTGATGGCCTGCTTGGGCCCCCGATGCTCCTTCCGTTGGGCTGGTCTTGGTCTTGTTGCCAAACAGATGCCTTTGCTTGATGCTCTACCCTCGCTTGCTCCCTTTGCCCAAAGAGGAAAGGAGGGCCTTCGGCTGGCGCCCGCCCAGGCGCCCTTGGTTCATGGCTTGCGTCATGGGCACCTCCAGTACCCTGCCAAAGTCTCCGCCTCCTCATGAGCCCCCGGCCGAGGCCGTGCGAGGAAGCTCCTTGTCGTCTGCCCGTGAAGCTTGGCCCCTCGGGTCTTGAGCTTCCGTTGATG
>JAHIAM010011802.1:0-11616 GCA_021605205.1 Aegilops longissima
AAGTAGTCGTTGGCGTGACAACTTCATGGAGGCACAATGATGGAGATCATGATGATGGAGATCATGGTGTCATGCGGTGACAAGATGATCATGGAGCCCGAAGATGGAGATCAATGGAGCTTGATGATATTGGCCATATCATGTCACTACTATATATAATTGCATGTGATGTTTATTATGTTTATACATCGTGTTTACTTAGACAGCGGTAGTAAATAAGATGATCCCTTACAACAATTTCAAGAAGTGTTCTCCCTAGCATGCACCATTGCTAAAGTTCGTAAGCTTCTAAGCACCACGTGATGATCGGGTGTGATGGATTCTTACGTTCACATACAGCGGGTGTAAGACAGATTTACACATAAAACACTTAGGGTTAACTTGCGAGCCTAGCATGTACAGACATGGCCTCGGAACACGGAGACGAAAGGTCGAACACGAGTCGTATGGAAGATCGATCAACATGAGAATGTTCACGAAGATGACTAGTCCGTCTCACATGATGATCGGACACGGCTTAATCGACTCGGATCGTGTAACACTTAGATGACTAGAGGGATGTCTAATCTGGTGGGAGTTCATTAAAATAATTTGATTAGATGAACTTAATTATCATGAACTTAGTCTAAAACTTTTGAATGATATGTCTTGTAGATCAAATGGCCAGCGCTCATGTCAACTTGAACTCAGCGCGTTCCTAGAAAACCAAGCTGAAAGATGGCGGCAGCAACTATAAGGACTGGGTCCGGAACTTGAGATCATCCTCATAGCTGCCGAGAAACAATATGTCCTAGAAGGACCGCTAGGTGGCGCTCCGTCGAAGAACCAAGATATTATGAATGCTTGGCAGTCTCGTCTTGATGATTACTCCCTCGTTCGATGCGGCATGCTTCTGACTTAGAACCGGGGCTCCAAAAGCGTTTTGAGCATCACGGAGCATATGAGATGTTCGAGGAGCTGAAACTGGTTTTCCAAGCTCACGCCGGGTCGAGAGATATGACATCTCCGACAAGTTCTATAGTTGTAAGATGGAGGAAAATAGTTACATCGGTGAGCACATTCTCAAGATATGCAGGTTGCACAACCGTATGACCCAACTGAATATTAACCTCCACGATGAGGCGGTCATTGACAGAATCCTCGATCGCTGCCACCAAGCTACAAGAGCTTTGTGATGAACTACAATATGCAGGGGATGGTAAAGACCATTCTGAAGTATTCTCTATCTTTGAAGTCAGCGAGGTTGAAATCAAGAAAGAACATCAAGTGTTGATGGTCAATAAGACCACTAAGTTCAAGAAGGGCAAGGGCAAGAAGAACTTCAAGAAGGGCGGCAAGGAGGTTGCGGCGCCCGTAACAAGTTGCGGGAAGAAGTCAAAGAATGGACCCAAACCGAGGCTGAGTGCTTTTATTGCAAGGGAGGGAGTCCTTTGGAAGCGGAACTGCCCCAAATACTTAGCGGATAAGAAGGCAGCAACACCAAAGGTATATTTGATATACATGTAATTGATGTGTACCTTACGATGCTCGTAGTAACTCCTGGGTATTTGATACGGTGCCATTGCTCATATTTGTAACTCTGGCGGGAGCTGCGGAATAAGCGGAGGTGGCGAAGGGCGAGGTGATGATCTTGGCGTGGGAATGGTTCGAGTCGATGTGATCGCCGTCGACACGCTACCTCTACATTTACCTCGGGATTAGTTTTGAACCTTAATAATTGTTATTTGGTGCCAAGTTTGAGCATGAATATTGTATCGGATCTCGTTTAATGCGAGATGGCTACTCATTTAAATCCGAGAATAATGGTTGTTGTATTTATATGAGAGATATGTATTATGGTCATGCTCAGATGGTCGATGGTTTATTCTTAATGAATCTCGAGTGTAGTATTACACATGTTCATAAGCGTGAATACCAAAAGATGTAAAGTTGATACGATAGTCCCACATACTTGTGTACTTGCCGCCTTGGTCACATTGGTGTCAAGCGCATGAAGAAACTCCATCTTGATGGACTTTTGGAGTCTCTAGATTATGAATCATTTGACACATCACGAACCATGCCTCATGGGCAAGATGACCAAGACTCCATTCTCCGGAACAATGGAGCGAGCAACCAACTTGTTGGAAATCATACATACCGATGTGTGTGGTCCAATGAGCGTTGATGAAGGAAATATGCCCTAGAGGCAATAATAAAGTTATTATTTATTTCCTTATATCATGATAAATGTTTATTATTCATGCTAGAATTGTATTAACCGGAAACATAATACATGTGTGAATATATAGACAAACAATATGTCACTAGTATGCCTCTACTTGACTAGCTTGTTAATCAAAGATGGTTATGTTTCCTAACCATGAACAAGGAGTTGTTATTTGATTAACAAGGTCACATCATTAGTTGAATGATCGATTGACATGACCCATTCCGTTAGCTTAACAGTTGATCGTTTAGTATGTTAATGCTTTCTTCATGACCCATACATGTTCCTATAACTATGAGATTATGCAACTCCGTTTACGGAGGAACACTTTGGGTACTACCAAACATCTGGCATGCTGGGTGATTATAAAGAAGTACTACAGGTGTCTCCAAAGGTACTTGTTGGGTTGGCGTATTTGAGATTAGGTTTTGTCACTCCGATTGTGGGAGAGGTATCTCGAGGCCTTCTCGGTAATGCACATCACTTAAGCCTTGCAAGCATTACAACTAATGAGTTAGTTGTGAGATGATGTATTACGGAGCGAGTAAAGAGACTTACGATAGCGAGATTGAACTAGGTATTGGATACAAGCGATCGAATCTCGGGTAAGTGTATACCGATGACAAAGGGAACAAGCGTATATCGTTATGCGGTTTGACCGATAAAGATCTTCGTAGAATATGTAGGAACCAATATGGGCATCAGGTTCCGCTATTGGTTATTGACGAGAATGGTTCTAGGTCATGTCTACATAGTTCTCGAACCCGTAGGGTCCTTGCAACAACGTTTGATGTGAGTTCATTATGAGTTTATAAGTATTGATGCACGAAGTTTGTTGAGTCCGGATGTGATCACGGACATGACGAGGAGTCTCGAAATGGTCGAGACATAAAGATTGATATATTGGAAGCCTATGTTTGGACTTGGAATGGTTCAGTGAAAGCAGGATGTTCTGGGAACAGGGGGTTACGGAACCCCGGGAAGTATATGGGCCTTCATGGGCCTCAAGGGAGAAGGAGAAGGGCGGCCAAGGTGGGCTGCGCCCCCTCCCCTTCGGTCCGAATAGGACAAGGGAGAGGCGGCGCCCTCCCTCTTTCCCCTCCCAATCCTACTCCAACTAGGGAGAGTCCTACTCGGTGGGAGTAGGACTCCTCCTTGAGTGCGCCTCCCCTTGGGCGGCCACCTCCCCTTGTCTCCTTTATATCTGAGGGCAGGGGCACCCCATGACACACAAGTTGATCTGGATCGTTCCTTAGCCGTGTCGGTGCCCCCTCCACCATATTCCACTTGGTCATATCGTCGCGGAGCTTAAGTGAAGCCCTGCGCGGAGAAAGTCATATCGTCGCGGAGCTTAAGCGAAGCTCTGCGTCGGTGGAGCATCAACATCGTCCTGCGCCGTCGTCTTGTGGAACTCATCCCGACACTTTCTGGATCGAGTCAGGGATCGTCATCGAGCTGAATGTGTGCAGAACTTCGGAGGTGCCATCGTTCGGTGCTTGGATCGGTCGGATCGTGAAGGCGTCGACTACATCAACAGCGTTGTTATAGCGCTTCCGCTTTCGGTCTCACAGTGCGTGGGCGGACCTCTCCCTCTCGTTGCTATGCCATCACCATGGTCTTGCGTGATCGTAGGAAATTTTTGAAATTACTCGTTCCCCTTGATGGCATCGAGCCTGGTTTTATCGTTGATGTCATGTGCGAGTAGAACACAAGTGAGTTGTGGGCGATACAAGTCATCTGCCTACCAGCATGTCATACTTTGGTTCAGCGGTATTGTGAGATGAAGCGGCCGGACCGACATTACGCGTGCGCTTCTGCGAGACTGGTTTCATCGCTCAGAGCACTCGTTGCTTAAAGGTGACGGCGGTGTCTGTCTCTCTCACTTTAGTTGAATCGAGTGTAGCTCGCCGGTCCTTGAGAAGGTTAAAGCGGAGTCTATTTGGCGAAATATCGTTGTGGTTTTGATGCGTAGGTAAGATCGGTTCTTGCTCAGCCCGTAGCAGCCACGTAAAACTTGCAACAACAAAGTAGAGGGCGTCTAACTTGTTTTTGCAGGGCATGTTGTGATGTGATATGGTCAAGGCGTGATGCTATATTTTATTGTATGAGATGATCATGTTTTGTAACGAGTTATCGGCTTGGCTGGAACCATATGGTTGTCGCTTTATTGTATGAAATGCAAGCGCCATGTAATTGCTTTACTTTATCACTAAGCGGTAGCGATAGTCGTAGAAGCAATAGTTGGCGAGGCGACAACGATGCTACGATGGAGATCAAGGTGTCGGCGCCGGTGGCGATGGTGATCATGATGTTGCTTGGAGATGGAATCACAAGCACAAGATGATGATGGCCATATCATATCACTTATATTGATTGCATGTGATGTTTATCCTTTATGCATCTTATCTTGCTTTGATTGGCGGTAGCATTATAAGATGATCTCTCACCAAAATTATCAAGAAGTGTTCTCCACAGTATGCACCGTTGCGAAAGTTCTTCGTCTTTGAGACACCACGTGATGATCGGGTGTGATAGGCTCTCGTTCAAATACAGCGGGTGCAAAACAGTTGCGCATACGCGGAATACTCAGGTTAAACTTGGCGAGCCTAGCATATAACAGATATGGCCTCGGAACACGAGACCGAAAGGTCGGCGTGAATCATATAGTAGATATGATCAACATAGTGATGTTCACCATTGAAACTACTCCATCTCACGTGATGATGGGACATGGTTTAGTTGATTTGGATCACGTAATCACTTAGATGACTAGAGATGTCTATCTAAGTGGGAGTTCTTAAGTAATATGATTAATTGAACTTTAATTTATCATGAACTTAGTCCTGGTAGTATTTTGCAAATTATGTTGTAGATCAATAACTCGCGTTGTTGCTTCCCTATGTTTGTTGCTTTCATATGATTATTTTGATATGTTCCTAGAAAAATTATGTTGAAAAATGTTAGTAGCAATGATGCGGATTGGATCCGTGATCTGAGGTTTATCCTCATTGCTGCTTGAAGAATTATGTCCTAATGCACGCTAGGTAGCGGACCTATTGCGGGAGGCAGATCTGAGCGTTATGAGCGTTTGGCTAGCTCAATATGAGCGAATCTGGGCGTTATGAGCGTTTGGCTAGCTCAATATGATGACTACTTGATAGTTTAGTGCACCATGCTAGCGGCTTAGAATCGGGACTTCAAAGGCGTTTTGAGCGTCATGGACCATATGAGGCGTTCCAGGAGTTGAAGTTAATATTTCAAGCAAATACCGAGTTGAGAGATATAAAGTCTCCAACAAGTTCTATAGCTAAAAGATGGAGAGAATCGCTCAACTAGTGAGCATGTGCTCAGATTATGCAGGTACTTCAATCGCTTGAATCAAGTGGGAGTTAATCTTCGGATAAAATAGTGATTGACAGAATTCTCTAGTCACCATCACCAAGTTAGTAGAACCGTGATGAACTATAATATGCAAGGGATGACAAAAGTAATTCCCAAGCTCTTCGTGATGCTGAAATCGCGAAGGTAGAAATCAAGAAAAGAGCATCAAGTGTTGATGATTGACAAGACCACTAGTCTCAAGGAAAGGGCATAGGGAAGAAGGGAACTTCAAAAGGAGCGGCAAGCAAGTTGCTGCTCGGTGAAGAAGCCCAAGTCTAGACCTAAGCACGAGGCTGAGTACTTTTGCTGCAATGGAACTGGTCCTTTGGAGCGGAACTACCCCTGAATATTTGGTGGATAAGAAGGATGGCAAAGTGAACAAGAGTATATTTGATATACAGATTATTGATGTGTGCATTACTAGTGTTTATAGTAGCCCCAGTATTTGATACTTGTTAGGTTGCTAAGATTAGTAAAACTCAAAGCAGGAGTTCTGAGAATAAGCAGAGACTAGTTGAAGGGAAGTGACGATGAGTGTTGGAAGTAGTTTCAAGATTGATATGATCATCATCGCACACTCCTATATTTTGGGATTAGTGTGGAACCTAAATAAGTGTTATTTGGTGTTGAGCATAAATATGATTTGATCATGTTTATTGCAATCTGTTATTCATTTAAGTAAGAGAATAAATTGTTGTTACATTTTACATGAATAAAACCTTATATGGTTACACACCCAATGAAAATGGTTCGTTGGATCTCGATCATATGATACACATATTCATAATATTGAAACCAAAAGATGCAAAGTTAATAATGATAGTGCAACTTATTTGTGTACTTGCCGTTTAGAGTCATATTGGTGTAAAGCGCATGAAGAAACTCCATCTTGATGGATTTTGGAATCACTTGATTATGAATCATTTGATGCTTGCGAACCGTGCCTTTTGGGCAAGATGACTAAAACTCCGTTCTCGGAACAATGGAACAAGCTCTTGACTTATTGGGAATAATACATACCGATGTATGCGATCCAATGAGTGTTGATGCTAAATGGCAAATATCGTTATTTTCGACCTTCACAAAGATGATTTGAGCAGATATGGGTATATCTACTTGATGAAACACAAGTCTGAAACATTTGAAAAGTTCAAGAATTTCAGAGTGAAGTGAAGAATCATCGTAACAAGAAAATAAAGTTTCTCGATATGATCGCGGAGGAAAGATATTTGAGTTGCGAGTTTGGCCTTGATTAAAACAATGTGGAATAGTTTCACAGCTCCGCCACATGGAACACCATAGCGTAATGGTGTGTCGAGCGTCATAACCGCTCTTTATTGGATATGGTGCAATCTATGATGTATTACCGATTTACCACTATCGTTTTGGGTTATGCATTAGAGACAGCTGCATTCACGTTTAATAGGGCACCATCTAAATCCGTTGAGATGACACCGTATGAACTATGGTTTAGCGATAAACCTAAGCTATCGTTTCTTAAAGTTTGGAGTTGTGATGCTTATGTGAAAAAGTTTTCACTGATAAGCTCAAACCCAAATCGGAATGCGTCTTCATAGAATACCCAAAAGTAACTATTGGGTACACCTTCTATCACAGATCCGAAGGCAAGTTATTCGTTGCTAAGATGGATCCTTTCTAGAAGAAGTTTTTCTCGAAAGAAGTGAGTGGGAGGAAAGTAGAAACTTGATGAGGTAATTGTACCTTCTCCCTTATTGGAAAGTAGTTCATCACGAAATCAGTTCGATGATTCCTACACCAATTAGTGAGGAAGTTAATGATGATGATCATGAAACTTGAGATCAAGTTGCTACCAAACCTCGTGGGTCTTCGAATAAGATCCGCACAGAGTGGTGCGGTAATCGTGTTCGGAAATCATGTTACTAGACCATGATGAACCTACAAACTATGAGAAGCGATGATGAGCCAGATTCATGAAATGGCTTGAGGCCATGAAATCGAGATGGGATCCATGTATGAGAACAAAGTATGGACTTTGATGGAGTTGCCCGATGATCGGCAAGCCATGTTATATAAATGGATCTTCAAGAGGAAGACAGATCTTGATAGTAGTGTTACTATCTACAAAGCTCGACTTATGCATAAAAGGGTTTCGACAAAGTTCAAGGTGTTGACTACAATGAGATTTTCTCAATTGAAGCGATTCTTAAGTCTGTCGAATCATGTTAGCAATTGCCACATTTTATGAAATCTGGCAAATGGATGTCAAAACTACATTCTTTAATGGATTTATTAAAGAAGAGTTGTATATGATGCAACCGAAGGTTTTGTCAATCCTAAAGGTGCTAACAAAATGTGCAAGCTCGGCGATCCATCAATGGACTGGTGCAAGCATCTCGGAGTTGGAATATACGCTTTGATGTGTTGATCAAAGCATATGATTTCTCTGAGACTTTTGGAAAGGCTGTATTTACAAGAAAGTGAGTGGGAGCACTACAACATTTACGATAAGTATATGTGAATGACATATTGTTGATCGGAAATGATGTAGAATTATTCTGCAAAGCATAAAGGAGTGTTTGAAAGGAGTTTTTCAAAGAAGGACCTCGGTGAAGCTGCTTACATATTGAGCATCAAGATCTATAGAGATAGATCAAGGCGCTTGATAAGTTTTTCAATAAATATATACCTTGTCAAGATTTTGAAGTAGTTCAAAATGGAGCAGTCGAAAAGTTCTTGCTGTGTTGCAAGGTGTGAAATTGAGTAAGACTCAAATCCCGACCACGGCAGAAAATAGAAAAGAGAATGAAAGTCATTCCCTATGCCTCAGTCATAGGTTCTATAAAGTATGCTATGCTATGTACCAGACCTATTGCATACCTTGCTCTGAATTTGACAAGGGAGTACAATGGTGATCTAGGAATAGATCACTGGACATTGGTCAAGAACATCCTTAGTGAGGACTAAGGAAATATTTCTCGATTATGGAGGTGATAAAAAGGCCCGTCGTAAAGAGTTACATCGATGCAAGCATTTTACACTAATCCAGATGACTCTAAGTCTCAATCTGGATACATATTGAAAGTGGGAGCAATTAGCTAGAGTAGCTCCGTGCGAGCATTGTAGACATAGAATATTTGCAAAATAGATACGGCTCTAAATGTGATGAGACCCGTTGACTAAGCTTCTCTCACGAGCAAAACATGATCATACCTTAGTACTCTTTGGGTGTTAATCACATAGCGATGTGAACTAGATTATTGACTCTAGTAAACCCTTTGGGTGTTGGTCACATGCGATGTGAACTATGGGTGTTAATCACATCTGAGATGTGAATATTAGTGATGATGTGAACTAGATTATTGACTCTAGTGCAAGTGGGAGACTGAAGGAAATATGCCTAGAGGCAATAATAAAGTTATTATTTATTTCCTTATATCATGATAAATGTTTATTATTCATGCTAGAATTGTATTAACGGAAACATAATACATGTGTGAATATATAGACAAACAATATGTCACTAGTATGCCTCTACTTGACTAGCTTGTTAATCAAAGATGGTTATGTTTCCTAACCATGAACAAGGAGTTGTTATTTGATTAACAAGGTCACATCATTAGTTGAATGATCGATTGACATGACCCATTCCGTTAGCTTAAGAGTTGATCGTTTAGTATGTTAATGCTTTCTTCATGACCCATACATGTTCCTATAACTATGAGATTATGCAACTCCGTTTGGGAGGAACACTTTGGGTACTACCAAGCGTCTAGCGTGCTGGGTGATTATAAAGAGTACTACAGGTGTCTCCAAAGGTACTTGTTGGGTTGGCGTATTTGAGATTAGGTTTTGTCACTCCGATTGTGGGAGAGGTATCTCGAGCCTTCTCGGTAATGCACATCACTTAAGCCTTGCAAGCATTACAACTAATGAGTTAGTTGTGAGATGATGTATTCTGGAACAAGTAAAGAGACTTACGATAGCGAGATTGAACTAGGTATTGGATACCAAGCGATCGAATCTCGGGTAAGTAACATACCGATGACAAAGGAACAACGTATGTGTTATGCGGTTTGACCGATAAAGATCTTACGTAGAATATGTAGGAACCAATATGGGCATCCAGGTTCCGCTATTGGTTATTGACCGAGAATGGTTCTAGGTCATGTCTACATAGTTCTCGAACCCGTAGAAGTCCTTGCGCTTAACGTTCGATGTGAGTTCATTATGAGTTTATAAGTATTGATGCACCAAAGTTTGTTGAGTCCGGATGTGATCACGGACATGACGAGAGTCTCGAAATGGTCGAGACATAAATATTGATATATTGGAAGCCTATGTTTGGACTTGGAATGGTTCAGTGAAAACATGATGTTACCGGAACACGGGAGTTACGGAACCCCGGGGTATATGGGCCTTCATGGGCCTCAAGGAGAAGGAGAAGGGCGGCCAAGGTGGGCTGCGCCCCCTCCCCTTCCGGTCGAATAGGACAAGGAGAGGCGGCGCCTTCCCTCTTTCCCCTCCCAATCCTCTCCAACTAGGAGAGGGAGTCCTACTCGGTGGGAGTAGGACTCCTCCTTAGTCGCCTCCCCTTGGGCGGCCACCTCCCCTTGTCTCCTTTATATCTCACAGAGGCGGGGGCACCCCATGACACACAAGTTGATCTCGGATCGTTCCTTAGCCGTGTCGGTGCCCCCTCCACCATATTCCACTTCGGTCATATCGTCGCGGAGCTTAAGCGAAGCCCTGCGCGGAGAAAGTCATATCGTCGCGGAGCTTAAGCGAAGCTCTGCGTCGGTGGAGCATCAACATCGTCCTGCTTGCCGTCGTCTTGTGGAACTCATCCCGACACTTTCTGGATCGGTCAGGGATCGTCATCGAGCTGAGCGTGTGCAGAACTCGGAGGTGCCGTCGTTCGGTGCTTGGATCGGTCGGATCGTGAAGGCGTCGACTACATCAACAGCGTTGTTATAGCGCTTCGCTTTCGGTCTCACAGTGCGTGGGCGGACCTCTCCCCTCTCGTTGCTATGCCATCACCATGGTCTTGCGTGATCGTAGGAATTTTTTGAAATTACTCGTTCCCCATCGATTGAGGCTCGCGGAGGATATCGTTATGTTCTCACTCTCACGGATGACTTGAGTAGATATGGGTATGTCTACTTGATGAAACACAAATCTGAGACCTTTGAAAGGTTCAAGGAATTTCAGAATTAAGTAGAGAATCAGCGTGACCGAAAGATAAAATTCTTCGATCGGATCGTGGAGGAGAATATTTAAGTCACGAATTTGGTACACACTTAAGAAAATGTGGAATCGTTTCACAACTCACGCCGCTGGAACACCTCAGTATGTGGTGTGTCGAGCGTCGTGTCGCACTCTATTGGATATGGTGCGATCTATGATATCTCTTACCGATTTACCGCTATCATTTTGGGGATCGCTCTAGAGACAGCTACATTCACTTTAAATAGGGCACCGTCTAAATCCGTTGAGGCGACACCGTATGAATTATGGTTTGGGAAGAAACCTAAGCTATCGTTTCTAAAAGTTTGGGGATCGATGCTTATGTCAGAAACTTCAACTTTGGCTCGAACCCAAGTCGGAAAAATCGTCTTCATAGGATACCCTAAAAGAAACCATAGGGTATACCTTCTACTTAAGATCCGAGGGCAAGATCTTTGTTGCCAAAGCGGATCCTTTACGGAAAAAAGTTTCTCTCGAAAGAAGTAAGTGGGAGGAAACTAGAACTTCGATGAAGTACTACCTCTTGAGCGGGATAGTAGTGCAGCTCAGGAAAATGTTCTGTGATGCCTACACCAGCGAAGAGGAAAATAATGATGATGATCAAGGTACTTGGATCAAGTTACTCTGAACTTCGTGGGTCCACAAGGACACGTTCCGCACAGTGAATGCGGCAATCCTGTCACGGAAATCATGTTGTTGAACAACGGTGAACCTTGAACTATGAAGAAGCGATGGCGGGCCCAGATTCCAACAAATGGCTAGAAGCCATGAAATCCGAGATAGAATCCATGTATGAAAAC
>JAHIAM010011805.1:0-17414 GCA_021605205.1 Aegilops longissima
ATTCCCGGGAAGAAGATCACGAAGACTGGGCATCTCCTCTTCGGGGCGACCATGAACAAACCTACATACATGTTTATGTTATCGCCTTCCTGCGAATTCTTTCAAAGTTCCTCAAGCACTTCTTGAAAATGCCGTGAAGCCGTCGATTCTCCTTCTGGTCGGACAAGCTGAGCACGAACATCCTTTAGTTCCTCACCCGTTGGGTGTTGGCATCTTGAGGTTATTTTTCTCGCCGCACCCTTGTAAACCGCTCTCGACCTTTAGCTGGCGCAGAGCTTTGCTTGTCGGATCTATCGGCCCATCTGCGATATTATTGTCATTTACACACGCCGCACTTCTAATCTATTTATCTTTTGAAGCATATATTAACGGAGGGGTCTGTGGCTCCCCTATGGCGGCTAGTCGGCCTCAAGTTGGGCCTTGCATTCTTCAAGCTCCTCGGACGTCGGGTATTCTTTTTGTAAGATCCTGCATAACAAATGATCCTTAAATCAGTTATTCTAACTATTTTAAGTCTCGGGAGCTCTTGGCATATATAAGCATCAAATTTCCTTACCGTATGTCCTTTACATCTGCTCCGTGCTCTGCTAGACCATCTTGGCGGCGAGTGCGCATCTCGAATTGAAGGCATTCAAGGCCTCTTGGGGAAACTCCCGAAGAACTGTCGGGCGCTTTGTGATTCATGGCGCTCTCCACCTCGGAGTTGGTGGCGGACAATCTGTCGGCATCCTTTGTCGGAGCATCCGGCCGCGCCTCGTCTTCGCCTCCGCTTCGGACCCGGCTTTGGAGCCGGCGGCGGAGGTTCGATTACAACCTCTCGGACTTAGTCCGGCGCTCTTTCTGAAAGGAGCACCAGCGTTAGTACACTCTCGGAATCAATCCAGGAATATGGTGACATGCCATACCGTTGTGGCGGAGGTTCGATCCGGACGCACTTCTTTTTCCTTTGGGCCGTACGCCCTTGTTGGCCAGCCGCTGATCTCGGCTTCTGCCTCGAAGGTACCCCTCGAAACACCATGGGTATCGGTGATCAAGAAATAAGCGGATGGGTCATTATTAGGGTATTGGGACCTCGGTCTCAATTACAATGGAAGATTCGGGGTGTCGGCCGTAATGCAGCAAAGCATTATCGATGCTAAGTTGGTGGAACACCCGTCGATCAACTCCACCTTTATATCCGGATCCTCTTTGGGGCGGATCGAGGAACCGTTCGGATCCTCGGGTTGTGGGGGGGGCTTGTATCTTCTCCCGGCGGCGTTCTCGTAAACCATGAAATGAGATATTTAACCATGGGAACATGGATCGGACAGGCCACAAAGATGGCAACCCCGAGGTTATTGAAGAAAACTCGTTCGATTGGGTTGGCGGAAAAATCCTCCTCCCCCTTTTACATGGCGGAACAAGGTCTTCACCGGTTCGGTGACCGATCCGGCCCTTTCGGCCGGCGGGTAACATCGTCCTCCCGTTGAAGTCCCAATGGGGTGGCCCCTATTTGGGGGCGGCACTCCCCTCATTGATTGCCATGATCCAATCATGGTCAATCCGGCAAAACCAATAATCTTATTCGGCTCATCAAGTAAAAGGACATCCCGGTCATTTTCCTCTGAGGGGGCTCCAAGCGCCCGCTTGGCGCTTCTTCGGGGCGTTGCTAAACTCCGGAAGGCCGATCCGAACAAGGATCCGGGGGGGTCCTCCATTAAAACCATTGAAGCCGGTCTTGGGGCGCCTTCTTAGGGTTCGGATAGATATCCGGTCCCGGCGATCTTATGTTGGCTCCCCACTTGATATATTGACCCCTCATGAAACGGGGTACTAGGCGAATAATCTCTTCCAAAAAATGAGCCTCAATGCCCAAAACAGTTCGCAAAAGGCCCACAAGCCCGATGTGCAAAATGGAGGCGGGGTAAGGTGGTGCAATTGGAAGCCTGGAACTCCAGGCCCCGGGGGATGGATTAAATCCGAGTCCTCTTACTAGATAAGAAAAAACAACCGCTCTCCTTTAGAGGATGGGGACACTCTCCCTTGCTTTCCGCCCTTGGGTGGAAGTCCGGCTCGGCCGGAACCATGAAGGCAGGAAAAATCCCTTGGTTTGGAGTATAACTAGCTTATGCGGGACTAAGCATCTCTCCCAATTTCGGGTGAAGGCTTGGGGCCGAAGGAGGGGTCGTTATCCATGGTGGAATGGGTTTTTGGTAGGCTCCGATGGCTTCGAAGAATGGTGTGACTCAGATCTAACCTCGCCCCTTTATAGGCGGCTCATTTGCCGACTAGGGGGTAAGTGTAAAAATACCTGGCTTTTGCATTCATTCAAACCGTGGAAGATGGCCATTATTGGGCGTAGAAACCAGGGCGCAGCATTTTGAAGCGGACACTATTAGACAAGTATATGGAATTTGGAAAAACCCGCCTCCAATGCGAAAGAAATCAGCCGGGACTCATCGTCATTGAAGCCTGGTTGGGGCTCTTGAGGAGTCCGGATTAGGGGTGTCGGATAGCGAACTATCACCGTTGGGGACTCCGGACTATGAAGATACAAATTGAAATTAGAATGTTGGGTGGGACTTTCCTTGGCGTGGAAGGCAAGCTTGGTCTGGATATGTAGATCTCCTACCATTGTAACCGCTTGGTAACCTAACCTTATCCGTTGTCTATATAAACCGGAGGGTTTTTAGTCCGTGGGGCGAACAACAATAATACCATGGGCTAACTTCTGGGTTTAGCCTCCTTGATCTGTGGTAGATCTACTCTTGTACTACCCATATCATCAATATTAATCAAGCGGGGGGAATTATTCCTCCATTGAGAGGGGCCAACCGGGGTAAAAATTCGTGTCCTTGTCTCCTGTTACCATCCGCCTAGGCATGGGTTGGGACCCCCTACCAAGATCCGCGGTTTGACCACCGAACGGTGCCGGTTGTTACGCTTCCTCCCATGGGCGGATCCCGACCGGGGGAGGTCTTGGTATTCAACCTCTTTATAATGAGCCCAAGGGGCCCTTTCCTTTCAATCTCAATCGAATCGCCCCTGGTCGGTTCCAACACCCAAAGCTCCAGTTTAGGGCGCGGGACCTTCAACGATTCGGTCCGGCCTTCTGCGGGTGGATGTCTTCCCTCCTCACGGAAGAAAGATGGCTAAAGGCAGAGAGGCCGGGTTCCGGGAAATTTCATAGGTTCCTCCCCAAGGGCGGGTTATTCCCTCCAGGCTGGTGAGAGCATGGTTGTGTCTCACTTCCCGGGGTTTAAACTCGGGACCCCTTTGTGAGGGGCTCATGTTTTATTATGGGCTGAAATTCTGACTTGGATCCGTCCATCCTCCACATCCTAAATGGTTTTCAATTATGTGACTTCTCCATTACCCTCACTTGTTGTGATAAGACCTTCAAAAAGTGGGCCAAAAGATGATCAAGGGGCATCGGGGAGTCCGGAAGGGCTGTTATAAGAAAATCCGGATGCTCCATGGCAGGGCTCTTTTCAAGGGGCTCGATTTATGAAGGGTGGTTTTTATCACGCTCCCGGGGGGCACCAAAATGGGCGGCCACCTTCCTTTCCGGGTCCTCCTTCGGGGTTATGGGTTAATAAAGGGGCCGGCCAGGACCGTCCAGGGCGTACCTCTTGGGGGGCCGTATTAAACCTTCCGAGAGAGAAGATCAATCAGTGGTAATGCACGGTCATCTTGACTTTCGCACCTTACCCAAGCGTCGCCCCCTCCGCTGTGGGAGTTTAATGGAGGGACCCACAGCTCTCCAACATTTTATGGGCGTGGGCCCGTGGAGATGTCCCCAACTGTTCTTGGATCACAACAATGTTGCCGGACAACCCGAGGGGCAGGTCGGCTTGTCGCCCGGATACCTAAGTAAGTAATCCTGTCCCGGACATGCTATCCGCATATTTATCATAAACTTGCCCTTGAAAAAGCTATCCTTTAAACAAGGGTGGATGGAAAACAAAACGATGGGTGTCCGGCCCCCCTCCACGAGACCACGCGGATCCTGTTAACCAAGATGCTAGAGGTTGTGCCTTTTGAAGGAAAAGGGGGGAACAAAGGGAACTACTACCTCCGTGAAGGAGGCTATCAAAAAGGGGTGAAATCCCTCCTCCAAGGAGAAAGGACCGGCGAATCCGGAGACCAAAGCCTGAAGCGGGAAGAAATCTTCACGGAGGGTCTGGGGGAGATGGCCCCTATTTCCCCAAGGAGATCAGCCCTCCTGAGCCGTAAGTAAAGGGGCGTTTTTTAAAGAGACATCCCGTTTATTTAAGGTAACAAAAGGTTTACCTTGTAGTTGAGTCTCACCCTTCCGGGCTGTCTTGAGGATCTTGGTGAGGAAGGATGGAAGCAAAACGCCTCCCAAATCATACCGTTATCACGGTGGGCGACCACGAGGTGTTTCGTGGAGAGCTTCTCCGAATCCGCGGGCCAGCGGGGCAACCGTATGTCCCCTCAAAGCCCTCCGTTGGCCCCAAAAAAGGCCACGGAAATCCGACACCAGGTGCGGTCGGAGGGTGAAGGATCTGCTCGGGCGGCGTCTATCTTGGAAGATCCTTTGTCGTTAATGGGTACGGTGATTGAAAAATTTCATCCGCTGAGGCGGATTTGAAAATTCGTGGTTTACTCCCGGGTTTTGAGAATGCATAAAATGATGTAACCGCAGTTTTGCATATAAAATCCCTTATAGATAGTAGCCCGAGACTTGGTGCGGTGTCAAAAAATGGCCGGGTGGGGGATCATAACCCGGTATAATATTCCCTTCCTATGTAGGTGGCGAAGTGTCCTGGCTAGTCGGGCTAATGAATTTCCCGGCGGAGTGGCAACGGCGTGGCGGATCCGGACATCCGCTTGTTTAAAGCGGACGAGTCAAAAGGTATGCAACTTCTCCGTGGAACACGGTAAAGGGCTTGGCCCTGCCTTACAACATGTATGTTAATGCGGATGGTGCCGTTGCTATGGAAACCTTGAGGGAGCTGGCCCAGCCAAGGGCAAGCCAGAAAAAAGTGATGCGGCGCCTTAAAAGGCATGGAGAATAAAAAGCGAACAGGCTGCTCCGCGAAGCAAAAGAAATGGCGAGATGGCCATGAAATTGAAGAATGCTCTTGACCGTTGTGAGCTTCTTGAAAAAAGAAGTCCGAAAAGGCGACCTAAAAAAAGGGCCCGAGGCCAAGGATTTTCGCTCTGATGGAGAGCTATGAAGGCTTCGTGGGGGTTTTTAATTTGAAGCCCTTTCGATGCGGAGAAATTCTGGGGATCCTAAATGCGGCTCAATTGGACCCGGGTGTGGGGTGCGGAGGATGCTTCCCGGACTTGGCCGGTCCCGGGCGCCGAAACACTTAGGGTCAAAGGATCATAGAATGGAAGAGCTTTTTTGGTGGGTTCCATAGTCGGGCGTCCACTTTTTAACGATCGTTTGGCGAATGGGCTGAGCTGAATAGGTTGTGGGACTTGCCATGAAGGCTGTTGACTCATTTGTGGCGAAAAGGCCGAGCGAAGAATTATTTTGGCTTGGTGCAGCAGTTCCTTGTGCGGTGGCATTCGATGCAATGGGCGGTCACATGCATAGAGGTGCGTGGATGGCTCTTGCCGTGTCAAGACAATCTTGGGGCGGAGATGAAGGCCAGCGTTGCATCCCAAGATTGAGACGGAAAAGGAGTACTGCGAACACTATTTTGGGGTCCTGGGCCTTTCGTTTAATAGAGGCAGGTTCTTTCGAAGGATATTATGTTTTAATGACATGTATGATTTGTAAAACAATGTTTCAATATAATATAAGAGCTTTTTATACTTGTGCGTTCAAGTATTAAAACACCTCTGTCTTGACGTTGATGTATATGTTATATAAACTGAAAGATGGCAGTCTTGACTTCATCCCCATGCACATAGTGCGAAGTGTTTACAAAAAGCGCATTTCACATAATCCAATGTCTTGGTCACGTAAAGGAGGTGATAAGCGTACAAACTAAACAGGACTATAATGCTTTATCACTTTCACTTAGCCATAGGAGTTCGAGGTGGGGCTACTATATAGCCCCTAGGGCACCAGCTCTCGCCAATTGAGCGTATGTGCTGACGGGAAGCGGTCCTTAGTTAATCTTGAAATTCTAAACATTTCGGTGGGTCATGGTGGTTAACCAGTCTCACGCTATATCATAATGATCAGTTTGGCTTTCTCTACTAAGGTGCTCTGGCGAATCGAGCACTCGCGATAGTTCTCCACAGTGCGCGTTAGCGATAGACGAGCGTAAGGCACAAAACACGGGGCGGCAAACCAACATTTGACCAAAGACATCATTGGAGTTGATGCATATAAGGCCCTAACTCGAGGCCGAACACTCCCTAAGGTATTCGGTCTTTATGAAAGCAGGCAGAATAATGCCTAAGCCCACGTGTCGATGTCAGTCGCAAAAATTCTGGTGCAGCCAATGCCAAGCGCTAGCCTCCTCCTCGGTTATAGCAAGAAACCAGGGATGTGTATCAAGAGAGCAGTAAAAAAGGTTTACAGGGTCTTAATCTGAAAAGAATCCTTAGCAGGTCCCTCTGCGTCTGCGCTGTGTCTCTGGGCCGGGTGTATACGGTGTTCATCTGTAAAGAAGAACTTAGTTGAAAAGAAAAAAAAAGATCGTGCGAAAAATGTACTTTATATTAAATAAGCAGATGCGGTTGAAAAGTGAATAAAATTGAGCTTTATTGTCTCTTGTTGTACATGCGTGCAGCCCTTATGCGAGGTATGCAGCTAGTAGGCATTATATGTTTCGCGGACTCGTCTAGCCTATGTCGGGTTTGAATGACCTATTCAGGTGCTTTGATTAGCGGGCCGGATTAGTGTGGGGCTGTCAAAGGCAGTCTCACGTTCTTCCATCTTTCGAGTAACACTTGATACTCCTTTTAATGAGATGATGCAGCGTGGACCGAGAATTTTAAGTGTAAGAGATGCATAATCGGTATTGCGTTAATAGCGTAGCTTCACATCGATGAGTGCTTGATAGCTACTTTCGAATAGGGCGATGTGGAAGGTCAACTTTTGCGGAAGTTGTCGGATCAGCGAACAAAACTTCTAGCGATGAGAGCCCGTACAATGGGCATATAGGCCTGGCATTACCCTTTGAAGGAGGTGTTGCTATGGCGAATTTTGGTTGGATCTATCCCATTTTGCGGATTGTGTCACGATATAGCAGGTTTAGATCGCTACCTCCATCCATTAGGACTTGTGTAAATTGGAGTCCGTCGATTATAGGATCTAATATCAAGGCAGTCCATCCTGCGTTAGGATACTTCGGAATAGTCTGATGATCGAAGGTGATTGGTTTTGACAACCATCGTTGGGACTCTGCTGGGATAGACCGTGCGGCCCGTGTTTCTATAGGCCGCTCTGTTTTCCCTTTGTCACTGAAGTGAGTTCACTGTTTTGACTTCTTGTGGGAAATTCTTTTGTTTTCGGTTACTTTCTGCTTGTGGGGTTATCATCGTCCTCGCTTGCTTGTGCGAGCCCCTTGTGTTCGACATTGAGTTTGCGGGCTGCTTGAACCAACAATCTCGTGGGTATGGTTTGCAGGCTTCCGAATCTTGTGGATTTGGCATATTATGTCCAAGATTTTGTTTAGGTTGGATAGCTCGTCGTTGTTGTCCTTGAGGGCAGTTTTTATGATTCTGCGGGAGCTTACGAATCCGGCGTTGTTGTACGTGCTCTTGGTTGTTTCCCTTTATGCAGCTGGTCCTTTCTGCGTCGTGGTTTCCATTTCCATCCCTGACTTATGTACTTGGGTCGCTGATGCATCTTGCCGATAACTATCCTCTCCAGCATAAGCGGGTCATGAAACTTATTAATGCAGCCATTGTTCTTGGCTTCTCTGGCGAGATTCAGCGAGCCATTCGTCTCGGCGTTGTGTTTGAAATCTGCTAAGGCTTGGCGTCCAGGACGATCGACTATTTGGTTCTTTTGGTGAGGAACCTGTTCGAATTCGAGCTGACTCTCCGGGTTGTTGAGTTATGTGACATAAATAAATCGCATCGGGGCGGACATAAGTCCTTGAAAATTTGCGAAAAGCATCCTCGAGCTCTTCCCAACTTCAATGGTATTTTGAGAGGCTTTTGAGCCAATGCGGGGCTGGCCCTTTGAGCTTGAGGGTAAATATTTTTATGGCGTGGAGATCATCTCCTCTAGCCATGTGTATGTGGAGGATGTAATCCTCAATCTGAACTCGAGTCTGTTGTTCCGTCGTATGCCTCTATGTTTACGGGTTTGAATCCGCTGGGAATTCGTGATCCGCACCTCATCGGTGAAACACGGGGTGTGCGGCACCCTGTATTTGGGTGTGCGTGATGTTGAATATTTGGCGTATTGCATTGCTTGGAAGAGCTTGCTTTCTCGGCCCATAGATGGACCTAAGCTGGGCCATCCTTTTGATGTGATTCCTTATGCGGATCGCGTGCGGCTTGTGTCTGGCGCGCTTGCGCTCCATGTTTGCATGTGGTCGTCTCGTCCAGGCGGCCTCTTTGTTCTTTGATTGAGGGCTCTCGGCCTCCTCATCGGTCGAGCGATAATTTGCGCTTGGGTAGCTCTTTGTTTGGCGACTCTCGCCTTATTTCTCTGTGGTGTTGAGTACTTTGCTCCATCTGATTACGAGTGCATCTTCCGCTGTTTTGAGCTTTCCATTACGCTTTTTCAGGCTACTGTAGCGATGGCGGCGAGCCTTTTGTGGAGGTTCTTCTGCTCCAACAATTTGTCCGACATGAGATCGTCAGGATTTATCTTCGCCGGGGCGGGTTGTTTATCAAGTTGTCTGTTAGGACGGTTGCTTTCGATAGCATTTAAATCGTCCACGGTTAGCCCCTGCCTCTATGGTTGGGTCTATGTGGCTGCCGTCTTTGTCGGCGGGACTTAGTGCGGCATTCGTTGCGTTTTGAGCTGCTTTTGAGGATTTATCGCCGTAGTGTCCGTTGTTCCTCGTCGTTACTTCCTTTAGGTGTATCCACCATTTATACATCGTGGGATGAGGTGGCTGTCCGATTATCCTATAGGTGCTGGTTCATGGTTGTCTCCTACATCATCGTCCATACCGTCGATGTCTTGGTCGAAATCGAGCACGTCGTTTAAGCTTTCGTGATGTGGCAACAAAGTGGGCGGTGGGTGGGCGTTGAATTTCTTGTTAGTCGCATCCCAACCTTCTGACCGTAGTCCGGCGGGCTCTCTGATAAAGAGACTTTAGTGAATTCAGGATGTCATAAAGGGCAAGTCTTGAAAGATGTCCTGGCGATGAACTCCATAACGCGCCCAATTGGATTCGATTGGCGAGCGCGGAGGTTGAGTCGGAGAGAGTCCGGCACCTTGGAGTCACGGTCTTCGCAAGGACAGGATGGGCGGCTCAATCGTCGTGAGATTGCTAGCCCCCAAGCGGTGTCCAACCACTCATCCTCGTCGGTAGTCGGCTCCGAGCTAAGGGTCGGGCGGACGCTGGTCGCGACCTCGAGCCTTTGTTGACGTGAGCTAGATCATGCCCATCGAGGGCAGTCTGGCGCGCTTGGCGTGGCTCGAATCCGTCGAAGATCAAGTCTCCGCGGATGTCGGCCGTGTAGTTCAAACTCCCAAATCTGACTGATGGCGGCGTAGCTTCGATCTGCTCCGGATGGCTAAGTGAATTGGCCCGTAGTGCAAAGCCACGAATCGAAGATCTGTCCGGGAGAAAAGTCTCACCTGGGCGTCGTTGTTGATGATCGAAGGAGCCATCGGGCCTAAGGATGGCGACAGAGGAACTCTCAATGAAAGCACCAATGTCGGTGTCAAAACCGGCGGATCTCGGGTGGGGTCCCGAACTATCGTCTAGGCGGATGGTAACGGAGACAAGGGACACGATGTTTTTACCCGGTTGGGCCTCTCGATGGAGGTAAAACCCTACTCCTGCTTGATTAATATTGATGATATGGGTAGTACAAGAGTGGATCTACCACGAGATCGAGAGAGCTAAACCCTAGAAGCTAGCCTATGGTATGATTGTTGTTAGATCCTGCGGACTAAAACTCTCCGGTTTATATAGACCTTGGATAGGGTTAGGGTTACAGATGGTTTACAATGGTAGGAGATCTACATATCCGTGTCGCCAAGCTTACCTTCCACGCCAAGGAAAGTCCCATCCGGACACGGGCAAGTCTTCAATCTTGTATCTTCATAGTCCGAGTCCATAGCGGTGATAGTTCAGCTATCCGGACACCCCTAATCCAGGACTCCCTCACTTGGCGTACGGTATGTAGATCTCCTACCATTGTAACCGACTCTGCAACCTAACCCTGGTGCCTTATAACGGAGAGTCTTAGTCGTGGCGGCGACAACAATCATGACCATAGGACTGCCTTCCCACGTTGCTGAATAGCGACCGTGCTCGCGATCTCGTGGTAGATCTCTGAGCTGCCTATGCGATCAATGGCGATCTGGAGACTTCGCCGATTGGATCACATGGCATCAAGGCTCAGAACCTGGGTACCATTGACAGTACACCTCGCCGAGTTGATACGACGCTGTCGACAGCAGCCACATCGATGGAGGCCGGCATCGACGCCACGCTTGAAGGCTTCAGTGCATCATGTGGACATCCCAAAGCATCGGCAGCCTGATGGATAGGAGGTGATCGCTCAGAAACCTAGGCGGCCTGCAGCCGCCTCACCTTGATCCGAAAAATGGCTGATACCGACTCGGACGCGATACCGTGGATCGAGAACGCAGACAGTGTGGAAAGCCACCTCAGCGCGAAAGCGCTGGCATTTGACACCCTCTGAGCATCGACGATGATGCATGCGGACTCCTCGAACAAGATTCAAGGCATGGATCAGGGACCGCCTCAAGAAAACAACCTAGCTGGGCGCGATCGTGAATCCTGCGGCCGACAGCTTGACTTCGCCCTGGGACATCCCGACAAATCGCAAGAGAACCTCTGACCGATTCAGGTGGGAATGAACCCAGTCGAGAGCCGCTGACGAGCATGGTGGGCAGCGATATGAAGCTCATCAAGGACGGCAGCCCATGAGAGAATTCCATAGATCGCACAAGCGCTTTCAAGCAGGCTCATAGCCACGCAAGCAGCCTCAAGAAAAAGCAGCAACAACTTAGAGCTGACCAAGACTTGCTAGGCGGCGGATGGATGAAGTCCTTGCGGCGAGGAGTATGAACTCGGCGCCCCTCGGAGCTACCCAAAACGCAGGCTGCTACCCCGGTTAGAGGAGGAAGCACCCAAACCTACATCACCGGCGCATGACATGGCTGACCGACCACCCCGTGGCCGCGACAGAGAGGCCTCTCGGCCCTCAATTCAAGCCGCACCGGCGCCGCTCAAAAAATACCAAAGGCGGGAAATGCACGGACCTGCGAGATATATTGGAGGACAAGGCAAGGCAAACAAGATCGATCTACGGATCGCGTGGGCGCCGCGACCGTGGCGATAACAATCACGCCGGATATAGCAACTCCGGCCGGGCGAACACGATGAACAAAGCTCATTTGAGCTGCATCGTGATATATTGTCTGAGGCGCGCACACCCACTATGCTTCCAGATGAAGTGATGGATCATCAAATCCCTAAGGGTTTCAAACCCGTAAACATTGAATCATCGATGGGACAACAGATCCTGCGGTTTGGATGAGGACTATCTCCTTCACATCCACATGGCCCTGGTGATGATCTACCGCCATCAAATACCTCCCTCAAGCTTAAAGGACCAGCCCGGCATTGGCTTAACACTTGCCGGTGAGTCAATTGGTTGTTGGGAAGACACGGAAGCCACATTCCTCGACAATTTCCAGGGCACATATATGCGACCACGAGACACCGATGACCTAAGCCACATAATTCAGCACGGAGGAATCGGCGGACAATTACGGACACGGTTCCTAACCAAGAAAAATCAAATAAATCGATTGTCCGGATCTAGAGGCCCTTGCAGCCTTCAAACACAACATCCATGACGAGTGGCTTGGCGGCACCTAGGACAGGAAAAGCGAAATCCATGGCAGCCCTCACAACACTCATGACCCGCTTTGCGTGGAGAGGACAGCTGGCTAGCTTCGTAGTAACAACATGACCAAGAGCCACTGAATACGGATACCAAGGACAGCAATGGCAGGTCGGCGTCGCAACAAGCACAAGCGCCGCGTGCGGTGATAATCTTGAGGATCTGACGGTCAATGCGGATTCGAGGCTCTAAACCGGTCGTGGAAAAAGCCATTTAAAAGAAATACTTGGCCCGTCAATTTGGACCAAATACTCGATCGCTCGTGCGGATACGACACCTGAAAAACCAGCCAATCACACCAACATGGATTGTTGGGTGTTCAAGCAAGCGAGCAAGTTAAATGCGAAAACAATGACAAGGGCTGCATAGCGATGATGAGGTGGAGCCCGACGCCCGAATAGTAGAGGACGAAGGGCTTCCCCATAAGTGCGGACGGTGAACATGATATAGGCAACCCACATACCCAAAAGGGCGGGCGTGCACTAAGGGCGTATATGCGATGGGCGATCGCCCCAAAGTTCAACCCGTGGTCTTCCTGCCCTATCACTTTTGATCGAAGGACCACCCACTAGCATCCGCCATGGCGGACTCGCGCGTGGTTCTAGACCCAATCATTGTGCCATTCATCTCACTAGAGTCCTAATGGGCGGCGGCGACTGAACCTACTTTATCGGGACACGGTCATAAAATGGGCATAGACCCATCAAGGATTAAACCCACGAAGGCGACCTTTAAAGGCGTCATACCAGTGTAGAGGCCAGCTATGCAGGCTCAGTTACACATGAAGTGGTCTTGGATCCCGGGTAACTTCGGCGAGAGTTAATCTTGACATAGTCCCGTTCGTGGCGGCTATCACGCCTTGCTCGGACGAACCACATTTGCAAAGTTCAATGCGGTGCCGCTACACATATCTCAAGCTCAAGATGCGAGTCCTCGAGGTGTCATTACGGTCAATGGAAACACGAGCGCTCTCTCCGGACGGAGGAGCATCTGCGACCCTCGGCGGAAGTACAAAGCAACCTCTTAAGGCAATTCTTGAGTCCGGCTATTAAGCGTCCGGACACCGTCAAGCCGCCGGAGTAACCAACAACAAGACCGGCTAGCCGTTCGAGCATGCATAGCAATGCGGCCCAAGCCCCACCCTCGCGAAATTGCGAAACCGATTACTCTGGCGTACATAATTACGCTCTGGAAATACCATGGGCATAGGGAAGGAGCGACCACGGCATGCCGAATGTGGCTCAACCGCACGAGGGCTCCGATTGTGTCATCCTTTTATTTTCTTCTCTCTTTTTACTTACGGACTCCGTTCTCACGAAGCCTGTCCGTGATGAATCGCCCGAACACATGATGCAACAGCCGAGGGAAAGCGCTTCGTCAGTGTCGGTGGTCTCTATTACGAGCGTGTACCTGTTTACACACCATCCAAGCTTACCCACGGAGAGGACATGTCAAAAGTCCGTCCCTTGCTTATCGCACTATTTGTATCGTTCTGCTCTTACGCAACCCTTTTGAATAAACAATACATATCTTACGCCTATTATTAAATTCCTTTTCTCTCTCTCTCTATACATATATATATATATATATATATATATATATATATATATATATATATATATATATATATATATATATATATATATATATATATATATATATATATATATATCATTTATGACATTGTGCAACGTACACTTTAGTGCAGGCAATACACCGAGGGCTTAAGTACCCACAACATGGTGTTGTAAGTCCGAACACTTTCACAAGTCGGCACCCGAACTTATAGCATTATATGCATCGGCTCGAATCATGTCTTGGGTCAATAGTTGGGTTTGCCCGGCTCCCATGTTTTGGTACCTTATGTTCCGTTATATCGGCTAAGGTAGCTGGGAGAACCACTGCGATTGTGCCCGGTTGAGCTGGGTTAAGCACCTCGGTGAGAAAGCTAAAACTGATGTCATGATAGGGCGAGAGCGTCGCTGTTCGAGAGGTTTTCGAGTCCCTAAAGACTTATGCCGCTTAGGCGAGGTCGGCATTGTCCGGCCTAGGCGTGGATAGCGCCCGAACTCGGTCTTCGAATACCGGGGCTTCTGAAATTTAAAATTATAGAATTCTATGGCTAAGTGAGAGTGTTCAAGCATTATAGTCCGGTTGCCTTGTTAGTTGCGTTGGCGCCTCCTTGAAGGACCCAAGAATGGGAACAAGGCGCTCAAGTTTATCCCGAACACCCAGCACTTTCGTGGCATGGGGGTGAAGCCGACGACTTCGCCATCTCTCAAATTTAATACCGGCCGCACAAAAGGTAATATTTTAAATTCAAAAGTGTTGCTTAGCATATGAACAAGTTTTCAGCGTCTGAGGATAACAAATGCGAGTCTACTCAAAATTACATCTTTGGAGCATTCATCCGCTATAAAGCGGGCACCCTTGAGACACCCTCATAATACATTTCAAGCTTGCGATGCTCCTTCTTGCGGTGGTGGTCCGTCCGTCACAATCTTCTCGGCGTCCATCTTGCCCAGTGCACCTTAGCGGGCAAGGGCCTCGAGCACCTTCGATGCAGACGGGCGCGCGACTTCAACCCATGGACGGCGTCCACGGCCGCCTCACCAGGCCAAGTAGCTCCGAGGCATGGCTTCCTTAGGCCACGGCCGAACTATGAGGCCTTTCATGGCCTGTTCGGCCACCTTATGGAGCTCGACCAGCTGCTTCAACTGGTCGCTTAGGGGCACCGGTGTCGGGCCTCGACATCTGAGACCAGAACACCTTCTCCGTCGAGCTTCCTCCTCATCTCGGTAAACGCGCAGCATCGGACACCTGCTGAGGGCAGATCTGCGAATGCTCTGGAGAGCTCGGATTGGGTAGCAGATAATTCACTTTCACATGCTTGCTTTGCATATAGAATGCCTTACCGCCGCTATCTTCTTCATCGCCTCAATTTCGGAGGGCTTTTTGGGCTTGAGCCTTGGCGGCTTTGGTGCTCTCAAGGGCGGCGAGCTCGGACTCTCGAGTCTTTGAGTCACGCTCAAACTCTTGTGTTTTCTCACGAGGCACAGGAGCTCTTGCCGCACCTCCGCCACCGCGCCTCCTGCTTCTCTCGCTCGGTGCGCTCAGCAGCCGCATTGCTTCGGCCTTGGACACCGCTTCCTTGAGGTCACCACCTCGTTAAGTGGCCCTGCGATTCAAGTTATTCTTGTCATCTTTTGCAACCACATCTTTTAAATACTCCCATAAGGTATTACTTACCTTCCTTGTCCTCGAGCTGCTTTTTGGCAAGTCCGGGCTCGTTCTCGGACCGCTCGAGGCTCGCTAATGCATCAACTTCCCGATCGGTCTGGCGAGGTCGACAACGCACTGCATTCCCATATTGACATACTTATGTTAGACTCCTGCGTATATCTTTTTAGATCCTCGGTTCGGCTATTTCTTTCCGAACACCAAGGAGCATCGAGGCTCTTGTCTATCGGTAATATTTTACATATCTTAAATACATACCTCAAAGCACAGCCGGAAGGTGGCACGAGCTCAGTCAGCCCGCTCTTGGCGGATGAACTTCTGGATCACCACACTCATAACGGTGCGGTGCTCCTCGTCGATGGAAGCGCTTTT
Source organism: Aegilops longissima (assembly GCA_021605205.1). Lineage (NCBI taxonomy): Eukaryota > Viridiplantae > Streptophyta > Magnoliopsida > Poales > Poaceae > Aegilops > Aegilops longissima. The sequence continues at coordinate 15,598 of JAHIAM010011805.1, forward strand.
AAGCCGTCCATCAAATCATCCGTGCCTCCGGTTGGGCGGAGGTCACCGGCGTCGCGATCTTGCCCTTCTTACAAAGGGGCTTGCCGGACTCGGAACCCTGAAGGTTCCGATCTGAGTCCGACAGGCCGACTTAAAGCCCTTTGGGTTTATCCCTTGCGCTGAGTCCGGGAGGTGCCTTGCGGCGCCTCTAGGGCCACCTCCTCTGGCTGGGCCTTTGGGACTCCACCTCGGCGTCATCCGCGGTGGGAGGAGATGAGGCGGTCGGAAGTGAGGTGCTATTCACATCCGCGAATCTAGGGACCGCTTCGGCAAGCGTCGAGCCCGTCCTTGGCGGACTGCATGGTTATATTCGGCGTTAGAAGATGATGTCGACAAATGGAACACCATGAGTGTCGGGAAGCTGATCGTAACCCACGAACACGTATGGGACGGCGGACGAGCCCCTTCGGTTCGGTGGGGCGGAGGTCGCCTGACAGAAGAGCGATCGGCGAAGCACGAGCAGTTACCCAACGGAGCTCTCCGGAGATAATACTCCTTCGCTGCTTGTGCGATTATGTTGTGTTCTTGCTAGGGGCTGAGAGCTACAAAACCTAGCGTGAGTGTCTCTGGTTTTGAATGGGTGAACCCTTTCTCGTTACGCATGGGCCTCCTTTTATATGCTCAAGGGGTCACCAACAGGTGTAGCGTGAAGCGAGGCAAAGGGAAAAAATGAGTTGCGGTTGGTACAGCTACTTTGCGATGTATTCTACCTAACTCGGCTGACAAGGGACAAAACATTAAATGCCGTCCATGTTGCCTAAACATTATACGAGGGACCGTCGAGGGCACCACCGCTTACCCGATGGCAAGCTTGTCATGCGCCATTACCGCTGCTCTCCAGCGGCCGCGGCCTCTTGACCTGGCGCTGGAATGGTCCCATGGCGACACGTTGGTGGATGGTGGGCGGAGATGAAGAGTGGTTGCTTGCATGACAGCGCCTTGCGTTGAATCCTTGTCGCGCTCGGAAGTTTGTCGCTCACCGAGCCTTCCCGGCAAGCTCCTCTTGCCGGGGTCTTGTCTTCTGCGTGCCTTGAGTGGCCTTCCCGGCAAGCTCCTCTTGCCGGGGCCTTGTATCCTTGGCTTAAATACTTTGTTCTTGAATGGCTCCAAAAGAACCATGGAGGACCTTGGCGGTCACTAGGCAAGCCTTGCCGCGGGACGCTGCAACTGCCCGTGCACGAGTTAGGGATACTAGGGTACCCCTACTCTAGTACACCGACAATGAGTTATTCTGGTATCCGGACACTTACGATTTCGCCAGGGGCTTGGTCCTTGGTGGCCACTCCTCTCCGCCGTCGTCGGCGTTGGTGGTGTAGTCCGGAGGGAGGGTCCTTCCCTTCTTGGACCCTCCGGCCTCCCCAGTTGGGGTGGCCTTCCTTTTCTTCTCTCCCCCTGCTGGGGGAGAGGCCTCTTTTTCCTCCTCCTTGTCTTCGCGGGAGGAGTCCGTCTCGGAGTCATCGGACGATGAGTTTGACAACACCTGGCGCCGGGAACTCCTTCGAGTCCCCATGGCCTTCTTCTTGGCCTTATTCTCGGCACCCGTGAGGTCGGAACCAGGCAACCCGTCAATCAGGCGTCGCTGGAGTCTTCGGCAAGGGCAGGACAGGTCAACCTGTCCGGACGTCTTCTGCCGATCCTATCAAAAGTGAGGAGTTTTAGATCCGCATGAAGTCAAACTATGAAAAAGAGTCCCGTAAAGGGTAAAATAGCTTACCTCGCTGGCTTGATGCCGCGAGCTGAATCCGCGATCTTGATGGCGGATCACGAATCGGCGCCCT
>JAHIAM010011806.1:0-13705 GCA_021605205.1 Aegilops longissima
GGCGTTCTTTCGCATTAAGATTTTGTGCATCCAACCATAAAAGCACATGGAAACCTCTGCTTCCCTCTGCGAAGGGCCTATCTTTACTATCATCTTCTACCTTATGCAAGAGTCATGGTGATCTTCACCTTTCCTTTTCATTTTATCCTTTGGCAAGCACGATTGTGTTGGAAAGATCTGATTGATATATCTAATTAGATGTAGGGGCATGAGTTATTATTGTTGACATTACCCTTGAGGTAAAAGGTTGGGAGCGAAACTATAAGCCCCTATCTTTCTCGTAGTCGATTAAAACTCCGTAACCACAAGTATCGCGTGAGTGTTAGCAATTATGAAGGACTAAATGATAGTTGAGTATGTGGACTTGCTATTAAGCTCGACATAGACTCTTTTCGATGTTATGATAAATTGCAATTGCTTCAATGACTGAGATTATAGTTTGTTGGTTCTCAATAAAGTTTATGATTAGTACTCTGCATTGTGAATGGATTATTACTTGAACATAATAAATCATATGACAATATCTATATATGTTGCTGTTATGAGAATAATCATGATGCCTTCATGTCCGTATTTTATTTTATCGACACCTCTACCTCTAAACATGGGGACATATTTATCGGTATCGGCTTTCGCTTGAGGACAAGCGAGGTCTAAGCTAGGGGAGTTAATCGTCCATTTTGCATCATGCTTTTATATCGATATTTATTGCATTATCGTTGTTATTACGTTATGTTACAATACTTATGCCTATTCTCTCTTATTTCACAAGGTTTACATAAGGAGGAGAATGCGCAGTGGAATTCAGGCTAGAAAAGGAGCAAATATTAGGGACCTATTCGCACAACTCAAAAGTCCTGAAACTCCACGGAATATCTTATAATAAATAATAAAAATCCTCGCCAAAGATGAAGGCCGGGGCCCACACCTTGTCCACGAGGTGGGCGTGCCCCCTCCTAGGCGCGCCCCTACCTCATGGGCCTGGTGGCCCTCGATGCCATCTTCTGCTATATGAGGTCTTTAATCGAGAAAAAAATAAGAAGCAACCTTTGGGACGAAACTCTGCCGCCAGGCGGAACCTTGGCGGAACCAATCTAGGGCTCCGTGAGCTATTCTGAGGATACTTCCCTCAGGGAGGAAATCATCACCATCATCATCACCAGGTCCTCTCATCGGGAGAGGCAATCTCCATCAACATCTTCACCACCATCTCCTCTCAAAACCCTAGTTCATCTCTTGTATTCAATTCTTGTCTCCAAGTCACGGATTGGTACTAGTAGGTTGCTAGTAGAGTTGATTACTCCTTGTAGTTGATGCTAGTTGGTTTATTTGGTGGAAGATCATATGTTCAGATCCTTTATGCATATTAATACCCCTCTAATTATGAACATGAATATGCTTTGTGAGTAATTACGTTTGTTCACGAGGACATGGGAGAAGTCTTGCTATTAGTAGTCATGTGAATTTGGTATTAGATTCGATATTTTGATGAGATGTATGTTGCGGCCTCTAGTGGTGTTATGTGAGCGTCGACTACATAACACTTCACCATTATTTGGGCCTAGAGGAAGGCATTGGGAAGTAATAAGTAGATGATGGGTTGCTAGGTGACGAAGCTTAAACCCTAGTTTATCCGTTGCTTAAATGAGCTAATTTGGATCCATATGTTTCATGCTATGGTTAGGTTTACCTTAATACTTTTGTTGTAGTTCTTGGATGCTTGAAATAGAGGTTAATCATACGTGGGATGTTTGTTCAAGTAAGAACAACACCCAAGCACAGTCCACCCACTATCAAATTATCAAAGTACGAGCGTGAATCATATGAACATGATGAAAACTAGCAGCGAAGTTCCCATGTGTCCTTGGGGCGCCTTTCCTATTATAAGAGTTTGTCCAGACTTGTCCTTTGCTACAAAAAGTTGGTCCACCTTGCTGCACTATTTACTTTTGTTACTTGTTGTTCATTACAAATTATCCTATCACAAAACTATCTGTTACCACTTATTTGAGTACTTAGGAGAATACCTTCTTTGAAAACGCTTATCATTTCATACGCTCCTCGTTGGGTTCGACACTCTTACTTATCGAAAGGACTCGATAGATCCCCTATACTGTGGGTCATCACCCGCTGGGCTGCAAATCTTTCCTAGGAGGGATGCATTAGGCTTAATAGGAAAATGGGCTTTAAAAATAATAAATGGGATGTAATTATAAAAAGCTGGTAACTATAAAAAATGCACCAAGCACGAATTAGTTTATAAAATATTATTTATGGATTTTGAAAATCTTAATTTTTAATTGTTGCACGCAATGTTTAGATTAGATTTTACGTAATACAAACTTATATTTAATATGACTAAAATTTGGGATAAAAATATTACATCCCTTCAAAATGTGGGAAATTTTTATTGAATTATGTCTTGAGCGGTTGGTTGAAATTATTAATCGTTGTCCTAGCTAGAAAATGGGTTGTAGTTTTAACAAACTGTAAATGGGCTGTAGTAAATTCCATTAGAATTCAAAAATGGGTTGTACATTCTTACAAATGCAAAATGGGCTATAAGTTCTCTCCCACACTTGTGGGCCTACTAAGTTGACCGTCCCTAAAAAAGTTGGCCGCGTATGCAAGGCTTTGTCAACTTATTATAGTCAACACCGGTTCTAACAGCAGTGGTTATTGGATGTCCATCCACGGATGTCATGCTTCTTCTTCAATCTCGGATATTCTAGCTTCACCGCAAAAATGATTCCTCCACGACATCTGGGCGCACGTTTAGGAAGCGACATGTGGGCCTACTAAGTTGGCGCGTGCAAGGGCTTTGTCAACTTAGTCAATATAAACGATTCAACTGAAGTGACCGTCGATGTCCATCCAACGCTAGTGCTTCTTCAACCTCTGGTCTTCTTGCTCGGCCGCCCAAGGCGCCGGTCGTGCGTACTCCTCCCTCCGTGGCGGCTGTGATGCGCTGGAGGCCTCACGCCTACTACTCCCACCTGGCAGGCCATCCTCTACTCACCCATACTCCCTATTATTCCAGTAATGGCAGCCTCACACATGGCCGAACGGTGAACCCTCGTACTCCTCTCCGTGCGGGCTTCCTGCGCGTCTTCCCGGCTCGCGTCGTCCCCTTCCTAGGCCTCGCCCGTCCACCGCCAGGTGCTCTCGGCAGGCGTGGTCAACATGGTCGAGCGACTTCCATCGGATGTGGACTATGCGTGGAGAGGCTCTGTTGGGTCCACGGCGGACAATGAAGTGCCTCCCTATTACTGGAAAATAATGATTCCTCCACACGATAGCAGGGACCCACCGGACGGGCCACCGTATTGCGTGAAAAATGTTCCCCGCTGTTAGCTCGGACCCACGGAAGTGCCTCCTTATTACGCACAAAAAATGAATACTCCCCCTCTTGGTTGGGACCCACCTTGGTGGGAGGCTGACTTAATGGGCCTACTAAGGTGCGGGGACGGTGCTTTGTCAACTTAGTCAATATGAGCGATTCTAGCTCCGGTGACCGTCGATGTCCATCCAACGGCCGTAGTGCTTCTTCAACATCTGGTCTTGTTGCTCCGGCCGCCCAAGCAGACCAGTCGTGCGCGTATGCTCCTGCCTCCGTGGTGGTGTCTTGCCACGGAGGCCTCACGCCCCTACTATTCCCAGTGGCGGGCCCTCTGCTGACGCAGCCTCCTGATGCAACTAATGAACCTCGTACTCCTCTCTGCGGGCTTCCATTGCAGCGTATTCCCGGCTCCGGGTCGTGCCCTTCCTAGGCCTGCCATTGTCCATCTCTGGCGACCGGACCGAATGGATCTAGCGCTCGTGCTCGTGTCATCCTGGATCGATAATCGACACCACATGCCGAAGGATTTATAGCGAGTAGCAACCACACTTATTACATCGTTGTCCACAAGGACTGAATACAAAATATGGCTTAAGACCATCTAATAATAACATGGAAGGCTTGGAAGATAAGCGAGTCCATCAACTCCACGGCATCACGAGTATAGAACCACGACCTAACACCTTACTAAGTAAATGCGAAAAGTGCAAGCGTGAAAAGTTGCAGCCAACAGGTGACACATGGAATATCTGGCAATGTAACACATAAAACAATGAATGAATAAGCCTATACTACATGCATATTTGGCTGGTGGTAAGGCTCTCTGATTATTTGCATAAAGCTGATTTTCCCTACATCAAAGGAATAATTTTATTTAACTATCATGGTGGTTGTTAAACATTGAGAATGGTTGACGACATTCTCAATCCCAATTAAAAGTACTCATCAAACCCAATAACTTTTATTTAGAAGTAACATGTTGAGATTCACATGATAATCAAGTACGGATACTCAAATTGTCCATAACAGGGGACACGGCTAATCATGATTAGTTTATACACTCTGCAGAGGTTTGCACTTTTCCCCACAAGACTCGATCGCCTCCGCTTGGTTCTACTTTACATGGTGTTTGAGAAGCGGATGGCCAGAGACATAGTCTTCGAAGCGCTAGCACCTTACATGTGGGTAGCCGTACCAACCTACATCCCCTACATCAGCTAGCCTACCCGTAGAGTTAACGACTTAGTCAACTCATGGAGCCCATAATTGGCTTGTGGCTGCACGGAAGTTTCGGTTTGAAAAATCTTATGATCCCTTAGAGCACAGGTGGCGGTCCAAGAAATCTGAGCAAGTCTGATAGAAACCAGGTGCCTCAATCCACCCGGATGTGTGTTAGGTTGCCACCTTAGATAAACCATTAATTAACAATCTCACATCATCATGGATATTCACTCACCCAATCACGTCTACTAGCATAGCATGGCATGAACAAGCAAGCGTAAGTAACTCCCAAGGTTTCATAAGTAAAAGCAGGTAATAGGTACTACCTCAATCTACTTCCCAAAACCCACAATTTAATTAGATCCTAATCATGCAAGTGTTTGAGGAATAGATCTAATGCATAAAGCTGGGTATGAGAGGTATGATCAAGTGTTACTTGCCTTGCGATGATCCATGAGTCCTAGAGATTGAAGTAACAAGCGCGCACTCAGGTGATCTAGCAGGACAAACAACAAGCATACAATAAGTACTCATCTAATGCGAAATCTCGAATAAAAGATCTAACGGATAGTTCAACTTAAGAACCACTGTTGCAAAAGAATCGAATCAAAACAAACTCCGAAAGTCGCTTCGAGAAGGCGTCTCGGTTTAGCGATCTGAAATTAGGTCAAAATTTCACAGTGGCAAAACTCTGTGAAAGTAGGGTAATTGGAGCGGCGGTTTCGTTCTGAAACTCGAGCGCTTGAATCACTGATTCCGATAAGCGGCGAGAAATAAAACAGTTTGAAAATCAGATCTGAAATCAAATCGAAAATAACGGATTAATTCCGATTAAAAAGAAAAAGCACGACGAGTTAAATTGCGAGCGTTCGTTAAGAGCGAATCTAGAACGCGTTCATTGAAGCGAGCGGTTCGGTGAGCGTCCGTTAAATAAAACCAAAAAAAAAAACCAATCTAGGTTTTTAAAAAAACAAACATCCTTTTTTAAAAAACCGGATCGGTTCGAGGAAAACCGGATCGGTGGCGGCTACCTCCGTGGCTCTGCCGTGAGCTCGGCGAGACTCGCGAAGTCGAGTCGCGTAGCGGTGCGAGTTCGGCGTCGGCGAGACGGCCGGCGGTCGGTGAGAGAGGCGCTATTTAAAAGCGGCGGCGGTGGCAGGGGGAGGCGGGGTCAGGCAGGACTCGCGCGGCGTCTTGGGCCAGCCAGCTGTGTGTGAGGAGAGAGGAGGTGGGCAGGTGGGCACAGGCTGGTGGCCCCAGGAGCTGGGCCTCAGTCCGAGTAGCGTTTTTTAAATTAAACCAAAACAAATAAAAAAATACCAAAGCAACTCAGTTTAAATAAAACAAATTTTCCTCGACTCCTAAAATGAGTCGAACAAAATGAACTTTAAAAACAAAATACATGCATAAATTTTTTAAATGCTCATTTTGCCTAAGCAAAATAAATCTTCAAAACCAAATTTGGTTTATTTATAATATCTTCATTTTCCTAATTGTTTGGGAAAGTCATATTATTCCCTCTCAAGATATTTTTATAGGAAAACTTTATGAAGATAATTTAAATAATCCAATGATCCTATTTTCAAAATTTGGAAAATCCCAAATATGAAAATTTGAAACTTCAACTCTCTCAGGGTCCTTGAGTTGCGTGAAATTTCTAGGATCGAAAAAAATCGAGAAAATATGATATGCATGATGACCTAATGTATAACATTCCAAATTGAAAATTTGGGATGTTACAAACCTACCTTAAGATGAATCTACGCCCTCGAGATTGGGTTAACTAGAAAATAGGTGAGGTGGTCTTACAAAAACTTCCTCTCTTTCGGTGGCTTCATCCTCGGTGTGGTGGCTCCTTGAACTTTGCAAAATTGATAACCTTCTGCGGGTAACTCTGCTGGCATAATCGAGAATCTTAACGGTTTTCCTCATATGTCAAGTCATCCTTCACTTGAATTGCTTCGGTGTACTTGTGTCTCTTAGCAGTACCTCTGCTATCTCGGGTGACATTTCTTCAATGAGAAACATGGAATACATCATGAACTCTGACAGTCCTTGGCAATTCCAACTTATAACTTCTCCCATGCGTTGCAAAATCTTATATGGTCCACAAGCAGGGTGCTAACTTTCCTTTAACTCCAAAGCTTCACTCCTCGAGCGGGGATACTCGAGATATACTCGTCTCCAACTTCATACTCGATTGCTGCGCTTTGAATCGGCATAGCTCTTTTATGCAGGTGGGCTACCTTGAGCATCTCGAATCAACAACTTTCATTGGACTCCTTAATCAAATCTGGTCCAAACAAGCGATCTCGGTTTAGTCCCATGACAACGGTGTCCTGCACCTTCTTCCATACAAGGCCTCGAAAGGTGCCATCTTTAAGCTGGTTTGTAGCTGTTATTGGAAGAAAATTCTGCATCGCAAATTGTCATCCCAACTAGATCCATAATCTAGTGCACAAGCTCTCGACATGTCCTCCAAAATCTGATTGACTCTCTCGGTTTGTCCATCGATGCGTGGGTGGAAAGCTGCTGAATTCAATCGGGTTCCCAATGTTTGTAACTGGTTCCAAAATTTTGAAGTAAGCTGGGTTCCTCATGCGATACAATGCTCCTTGGAACTCCGTGTAAGCATACAATTCTGGTCATGTATATTTTGCCAACTTAACCTGCTATAGGTAGTCTTATTTGGAATGAAATGAGCTACCTTGGTCAAGCGATGACTATGACCCAAATCGAGTCATATCTGAGCGGGTCTTTGGCAAACTGTGATGAAATCCATACCTAGTTTATCCACTTCCATTCGGGTATCGGCAATGGTTGTAACAATCCTGCGGCCGATGCTCGCCTTTTTCGACATCGTGCATAGCGCTACGTACTCATAATATCCTTCTTCATTCGGTCCACGAAAATATTCTTCAAATCCAAATACATCTTGGTATTTCCTGGGTGAATCGAATAGGGTGAATCATGGGCTTCTTGTAAAATCAACTTCACGATCTCGGGTCATTGGGCACATAAACACGGTCTTCAAACCATAGGGTATCGTGCTCATCCTCACGAAATCCTTTAGCTTTTCCTTTGCTCATTTTCTCCTTTATAGAGCAACTTCCTTATCGCCTTTTGGGCTTCTCGATTTTGTCCATCAATGTCATTGAATTTCCAATGCTGCTACATAGCCTCTCGGAACTATTTCCAAACATAGCTCTCGAAGGTCCTCGGCTAACTCATTGGGTATTTCTCCCATCATTAGGGTATTGGCGTGGCTCTTACGGCTCAAATGCACTTTCGACATTAGCCTTTCGGGTGATAATGCAATCTCATATCGTAATCCTTGATTAGTCTAACCATCTCCTTTATGAAGATTCAATTCCATACGTGTGAAGATGTACTTCAAACTCTTGTGATCGTGTATACTTCACAATGATTTCCAATGAGAAAATGTCTCCACGTCTTCAAGGCACTGCTGCTGCTAACTCCAAATCATGAGTGGCATAATTCAACTCATGGGGCTTAAGTTGTCGTGAAGCATCTGAAACAACTCTTCCTTCTGCATAAGCCTTGCTCCAAGTCCTCGGCGTGAGCGTCATAAAACACCTCATAATCCTTAGTTTGATGGCAATATCAAACTGGTGAGGTAACCAATCTTTTCTTCAACTCTGAAAACTTGCCTCACAGGTCCTCGTCCATATGAATTTGTTTTCCTTCTTCAACAATTCTGTCATAGGCTTTGCAATCCTTGAGAAATTCTCAATGAATCTTGGTAGTATCCTGCGAGTCCAAGAAACTCGAATCTCTCCAGCTGTCGTTGGTGCTTCCCATTTAGTTCTGGTCTCAACCTTTGTGGGGTCATGCTATTCCTTCTCCGGATATAACATGTCAGAAATCCAACTTCCTTTAGCCAAAACTCACATTTCTGAACTTGGCATACAACTGGTGTTCCCTCGGTTTCTCCAAACCAATCTCAAATGTTCCTTGTGTTCCTCTTCATTCTTGAGAAAATCAAAATGTCATCAATGAACACCACGCGAACTTGTCCAAAACTCCATAAACACTTTGTTCATCGGGTTCATGAAATAGGCTGGTGCGTTAGTCGGTCAAATGACATAACGGTATACTCATCGATCCATATCTCGTGGTAAATCTGTCTTGGGTATGTCTTGCTCCGAATCTTCATGATGGTACCACGATGCAAGTCGATCTTAGAAAACACTTTGGCTCCTTGCAAGCGATCAAACAGATCATTTATCATGGTAGTGGGTACTTGTTCTTGATTGTTACTTCATTCAATCCACGATAATCAACAACCATTCTCAACGATCCATCCTTCTTCTCCACCAATAAAGCGGGTGATCCCCAAGGTGAAGAACTTGGGCGAATAAAACCTTTATCCAATAGTTCCTTTATCGCTTCTTAATTTCGCCAAATCCTTTCGGGCATCACATGCGATTAAACGATATCGGGCCTGTTCAGGCAGCAGCTCGATCAAAAACTCAATGTCTCTATCCGGCGGCATTCGCAACTCTTAGGAAATACATCGGATAATTCCTTCTGGTACTTCTTCCTTACCACTCCTTTTAAGCAATTAACTTTGCTCTCCTCGGCTCGTGCGTGATACATATAATCCTTCTTCCTTCGGTGTGGTGAGCAAAATTGACCTTGGGTACAATCTATGTTTCCTCCATACTTTGATAACCAATCCATTCCTAATATCACATCCAATCCTTGGGATTCGAACTATTAGTGCGAGGGAAAACATAGTGTCCAATCCTTAGTGGCGGTCGATCACACCATTTACTAGCCATGTACTCTTTCGGGTGAGGTTACTAGCATGGGTGACCTAAGGGCTTGGGTTGGTAACTTGTACTTATCCACAAATCCCTTGATATGTAGAATCGATGCACAATATCAAAAAGAACAAGCGGTAAAAACTTAACCAAAACTTACGATTCGCATTGATCTTCAACCTCCTCCAATCAATGTGGTTCACTTGTTGTTGAAAGGGTTGGGCTTCTTTCGAGCTTCCATTGCCATTTCCATTACGCCACGGGCATCATTTGCATAATGCCCGTCTTGCGGCACTTAAAGCAAATAATGTGACTCGGTCTACCTTGGATGGTGTGGCGGGTTGGTGCGGTTTCCGTTGCTTCCTCCATTCCGTTCCCATTCTTGGTGCCATTATGGTTGTCGAATTACCTCCTCCATGGGTATCTTTTGAATTCCTGATTTAGGGGTATAGACCTGCTGGGATCGAGTTATACTTCCTTGTCCATACTTCCTTCGTTCTCAATTCTTTCCTTTCCTCAATCATGAGCTCGGTCTACTAACTCCGGTAGTTTTGAAACTTGCTACCATCAAGGCATCTGAACTCATCATTGTCCTTCTAAAACTTTCTGTTTGGGCATCGTAGCAATGTCATCGGGCATAACGTGCTAATTTGCTAAAGTCATCCTCTTGTGGATCCTTCCTCCTTGGCGTAAGTTTGAAACTCACGCTTCTTCATGGCCATGGCTCCTGCTTTGAAACATGGGCTCGCTTCTTTGGCGGTCCCATGTGGCGGTGTCTGGGATAAGTGGCTTGAAATTCTCCCACCATCTTTCTGCGGGTCCTTGGGATGTCTGCAAACTTCCTCTTTACCATCCGTGCATCCTGCGTGGTCACTCCTTCCTATCTTGCGGGCGGTCATTCCTACAATTGGCTCGGTGCTCTTTGGAATACCGGGTTGTCTAAGAAGCGAGTCGGATGATCCGGGTGGTGGTGGTGGGGTGGGGTTGTTGTTGTTGTTCGCAAATGTTTGAATCGGGATTACTCTTTGGATCAATTGGGTGATCTGGCGGAAAAAGCGAATCCGGTCGCGTCTGGAGGCATCGATGGGTTTAGAAGAGGAGAAATGTAGAATAGAATGAGGTCTAAGGGAATCACTACCCAAATGCACATGAGCAAATGCACAAAATCACTTCATTCAATCAAACAAGGGTCTAACTATCAAAAGTCGTGTACTATAAAGGTTTACATGGAGGAATACTACTAATATGTGGGGACTTCTACTAATTTGAACGGTGGAAGACTCCATGATGTCTGCTCGACCGTCTTCAAAATCGGGTTCACTTGGATCCGAATCTGTCTCGATGTTGATGTAGTCGATTGGGTGTTCGACATCTTGGTCTTCATTCTGGCGCCAACTTCTTCTTGAGTTCTTGATCTGTACTTAAGATCGTTATTGTGTCTTGCGAGCTACGATCTCGTCCATGTAGTCCTTCGTGTAGTCTTTAGTTCTTCTTCCAATTCGATGATCCTTTCCTTGTCTTGCAACTCCAACATGTCATTGCACATTTGATTCTCTGGCGTCGAATGTGCTGATTTAACTCTGGATGAGGCTGCAATGGATCTATCCTTCTTGGTGTTGTGACGTCCCAGTTGTCATCTCGGCGTCCATAAATCTGGTAGATGGTGTCCTTGAGATCTTCTTGATAAACTTCTCCAATCGTCCCATGGTGATGTGAGCTGCCATGCTCTTTCCGGACTCAAGTGGGTGCACGAAAACACTATCTATTGGCTTGGTGATGGGGCGAATGTCCTTCTGGGCGTGAGCATGAATCTTCGGCGCTCCTCTTGAGGCAGTGGCGTTGAAAGTCCGGTGAAACTTGGTAATCAATGTTCGGTACTTAGTAACTTCCTTCAAGTGAAATCCAAAGGTGTGCCTTCATCCGGTTGGGTGTACTTGATCTTGCGTCCGTCATCCTAAAGAGTAGAAAAGATGAGGAGTTAGAAAATGGGAAGAGAGTGATCTATGGCTTTAACTTAGTGGTGGTGTCCTACGATGCGTGTGCTCGATACCATTCTCTGTGCGACCAGACCGAATGGATCTAGCGCTCGTGCTCGATGTCATCCTGGATCAATAATCTGACACCACACATGCTTGAAGGATTTATAGCGAGTAGCAATCACACACTTATTACATCGTTGTCCACAGGAACTGAATACAAAATATGGCTTAAGCCATCTAATAATAACGAAGGCTTGGAAGATAAGCGAGTCCATCAACTCCAAGGCATCACTGAGTATAGAACCACGACCTAACACCTTACTAAATATGCAGAAAATGCATAGCGTGAAAAGTTGCAGCCAGACAGTCAGACACATGGAATATCTTGGCAATGTAACACATAAGAGCAATGAATGAATAAGCCTATACTACATGCATATTTGGCTGGTGGTAAGGCTCTGATTTGTTGCATAAAGCTGATTTTCCCTACATCAAAGGAATAATTTTATTTAACTATCATGGTGGTTGTTAAACATTGAGAATGGTTGACATTCTCAATCCCAATTAAAAGTACTCATCAAAACCCAATAACTTTTATTTAGAAGTAACATGTTGAGATTCACATGATAATCAAGTACGGATACTCAAATTGTCCATAACAGGGGACACGGCTAATCATGATTAGTTTATACACTCTGCAGAGGTTTGCACTTTTCCCCACAAGACTCGATCGCCTCCGCTTGGTTCTCACTACATGGTGTTTGAGAAGCGGATGGCGAGACATAGTCTTTCGAGCGCTAGCACCTTACATGTGGTGACCGTACCAACCTACATCCCCTACATCAGCTAGCCTACCGTAAGAGTTAACGACTTAGTCAACTCGCGAGCCCATAATTGGCTTGTGGCTGCACGAAGTTTCAGGTTTGAAAATCTTATGATCCCTTAGAGCACAGGTGGCGGTCAGAAGAAATCGGCAAGTCTGATAGAAACCAGGTGCCTCAATCCACCCGGATGTGTGTTAGGTTGCCACCTTAGATAAACCATTAATTAACAATCTCACATCTGTCATGGATATTCACTCACCCAATCCCGTCTACTAGCATAGCATGGCATGAACAAGCAAGCGAAGTAACTCCCAAGGTTTCATAAGTAAAAGCAGGTAATAGGTACTACCTCAATCTACTTCCCAAACCCACAATTTAATTAGATCCTAATCATGCAAGTGTTTGAGGAATAGATCTAATGCATAAAACTGGGTATGAGAAGGGTATGATCAAGTGTTACTTGCCTTGCGATGATCATGAGTCCTAGAGATTGAAGTAACAAGCGGCGCTCCGGGTGATCTACGAGACAAACAACAAGCATACAATAAGTACTCATCTAATGCGAAATCTCGAATAAAAGATCTAACCGAGATAGTTCAACTTAAGAACCCTGGTTGCAAAAGAATCGAATCAAAACAAACTCCGAAAGTCGAAACTCGAGAAGACGTCTCGGTTTAGCGATCTGAAATTAGGTCAAAATTTCACAGTGGCAAAACTCTGTGAAAGTAGGGTAATCGGAGCAGGCGGTTTCGTTCTGAAACTCGAGCGCTTGAATCACTGATTCGATAAGCGGCAGAAATAAAACAGTTTTGAAAATCAGATCTGAAATCAAATCGGAAAATACGGATTAATTCCGATTAAAAAAAACGCGAGCGAGTTAAATTGCGAGCGTTAGTTAACGAATCTAACGACGCGTTCATTGAAGCGAGCGGTTCGGTGAGCGTCCGTTAAATAAGAAAACCAAAAAAAAAACCAATCTAGGTTTTAAAAAACCAAACATCCTTTTTAAAACCGGATCGGTTCGAGGAAAAACCGGATCGAGGCGTGCTACCTCCGTGGCTCTGCGCGAGCTCGGCGGAGACTCAGGGTCGGAGAGTCGTGGTGGGCGGGGTTCGGCGTCGTGAGACGGCGTCGAGGTGAAAGGGCTATTTAAAGCGGAGTGGCTTGGGAGGCGCGGGTCAGGCAGGACTCGGCGGTGGCGTCTTGGTGAGCACCTTGTGATGAGGAAGAGGAGGGGTGGGCGGGCTGGGGCTGTTGGCGGCAGTGGGCCTCAGTCGGCGTTTTTTAAATTAAACCAAAACAAATAAAAAATACCAAAGAACTCAGTTTAAATAAAACAAATTTTCCCGACTCCTAAAATGAGTGAACAAAATGAACTTTAAAAACAAAATACATGCATAAATTTTTAAAATGCTCATTTTGCCTAAGCAAAATAAATCTTCAAAACCAAATTTGGTTTATTTATAATACCTTCATTTTCCTAATTGTTTGGGAAAGTCATATTATTCCCTCTCAAGATATTTTTATAGGAAAACTTTATGAAGATAATTTAAA
>JAHIAM010011810.1:0-10467 GCA_021605205.1 Aegilops longissima
CTTCATGATGTTGCTGATTTCAGCCTTTACGCTGATATTTTTATGCCATGTTAACTTGATGCTAGAGAGATCCATGCTTATTTTGAGATACTTCAGTAAGGATGTTTTGTTCTACATGTCTTGCTCTATCCATCCATGCCCTTGTTTGCAATTATGGAGTGCCATAGCTTGAGTCAATCGAGCTCTACTTTTGCTATAAAATGTTTCCTGGCTGGTTGTTTACATGTTATTCAATTTTGCCAAGGTTGTTGTAGTTGATCCTTGCATGCTATGATGTTGTTCTTGCCATGTATAGCTTCTATGCCATGTCTTCTTACTGTTGGTTGCCTTGCCATGCCATGTATTGCTCTGTGGTGAGTGATTCAAGCTCACCAACATGCCTACTGTCGTTGTTCCTGCCATGTTTGAATCTGTAATATAACTTGCCATGTTTACATGGGTGCCATCATATCTTCTGATCCTTTTTGGCTCATGTTCAATAAAGGAATTTTTTCTATGCAATTAGTAGATTCATGCCATGCCTTTGTTTGCCATGGTAAGTTCCTGTAGCATGTTGTTTGAAGCTCTAAACATTGCAACTTTGATGTTATTTCTGCCAAGTATGAAAGCTGTTATTATTTGCAATCTTGCCATGTCATTTTGAGCGTGTTCTAGTGATTTCTGGAGATAGCTCAGTGTTCATGTTTTGTAATGCTTTACCTGTACATTATGCCCATGCCTTTTGTTTACTTGTTGGGTTTCTGTAGCATATTGTTTTGATGCTTGCAATATGCCTAGTTGCTGTTTTGGACAGATTGTTGCTATACTTGTATAGAGTGTATGTGTTGAACCGTTGCTCCGTTTTGAGTGTGCTCTATATGAAACTTGCTTGTTTTTGCATGTAGCTTCATATTATCATGTTGCATCCTTGTTTTGAGGTGTTTGCTTGATGTTTGTATGCATTTTGCATCAATGCCATGTTTAACTTGTTTTGCTCATATCTTCTAGGCCGTAGCTCCAAATTAAATGAACTTTATATGTAACTTGACTAGAATTTGGTGTAGATCATCGTGGTGCATCTTAACTTGCTGTTTAACAACTTGAACATAAGGTTTATTCAGATCTGGACCAATTTCGAAATTTGCATATGAGGACTTACCGGAATTGTTATGTGTTGTTCCCGGCCTCATTTAAACTTGCTTTGATGTGTTGCTCTTGTTTGCATCATCTCTTGCCATGAGTAGTTTCATGTAGCTTGTCATGCATCATGCTTGTTGTGCATCATGTCTTGTTCATGTGTGGTGTGTTTACTATGTTGTGTGCTTCTTCTTGTTAGTTCTCGTTTCGTTGCGATCGTGAGGATTCGTTCGTCTACGCTTGGTTCGGCTTCATCCGTTCGCCTTCTTCATGGATTCGTTCTTCTTCCTTGCGGGATTTCAGGCAAGATGACCGCTACCCTGGATCTCACTACTATCATTGCTATGCTAGTTGCTTCGTTCTATCGCTATGCTGCGCTACCTATCACTTGCTGCTCAAGCCATCCCAAATTGCCATGTCAGCCTCTAACCTTTTGCACCCTTCCTAGCAAACCGTTGTTTGGCTATGTTACCGTTTGCTCAGCCCTCTTATAGCGTTGTTAGTTGCAGGTGAAGATGAAGTTTGTTCCTTGTTGGAACATGGAGATGTTGTTCCTTGTTGGAACATGTTTACTTGTTGGGATATCACAATATATCTTATTTAATTAATGCATCTATATACTTGGTAAAGGGTGGAAGGCTCGGCCTTATGCCTGGTGTTTTGTTCCACTCTTGCGCCCTAGTTTCCGTCATATCGGTATTATGTTCCCGGATTTTGCGTCCCTAAGCGGTCGGGTGATTTATAGGACCCCTTGACAGTTCGCTTTGAATAAGACTTTTCGGCAAGGCCCAACATTGGTTTTACCATTTGCCTCACCTATGCCCTTTTTCCCTTGGGTTTAGGAGCCGAGGTCATCTTTATTTAGCCCCGGGCAGTTCTCCTTCAGTGCTGGTCCAAACCGGCGATGTCCGGCGCCCACAGGCAATCAGGGGTTTATGCCAACCCGGCGTCTTGCTCATCCGGTGTGCCACTGAGACGAGATATGTGCAGATCCTATCGAGTTTGTCGGCACATCGGCGCTTTGCTGGTCTTGTTTTATTCTGTCGAAATGTCTTGTAGCTGGGATTCGAGACTGATCGGGTCTTCCGGGAGAAGAATATCCTTCGTTGATCGCGAGAGCTTATCATGGGCTAAGTTGGGACACCTGCAGGGTATAAACTTTGAGAGCCGTGCCGCGTTATGTGGCAGATGGGAATTTGTTAATATCCGGTTGTAGTAAACTTGAAGCAAACTCTTCTAAAATACACCAACCGTGTGCGTAACCGTGAGTGTCTCTTTTGGGGTTGATCGAGAGGAGAACACGGTTTTGGGTTATGTCGGCGTAAGTAGGAGTTCAGGATCACTTCTTGACCATTGCTAGTTGCGACCGTTCCTTTGTTTCTCTTCTCGCTCTCATTTGCGTAGGTTAGCCACCATATATGCTTAGTCGCTGCAGCAACCTCACCACTTTACCCTTCCTTTCCCATTAAGCTTTGCTAGTCTTGATACCCATGGTAATGGGATTCTTTGAGTCCTCGTGGCTCCGATTACTACACCACCGATTGCGAGTACAGGTTTGCGTTGATCATGGCTGAAGCGATGTTTGCTTGTTTGGAGTTCTTCTTCGCTTCTTCTTGATCGGGGATAGGTTCGGTCGGCGCTGGCTAGCAGAGTGGATGTCGTTTGAGTTTCTGTTTATGTTTCATCCGTAGTGGATGTTGATCTTTATATGATGTTGATGTATTCTTGTGGAATTTGTGCCTTATGTATGTATCCCCATCTATTATGTAAAGTTGATGTAATGATATCCACCTTGCAAAAGCGTTTCAATATCGGGTCTATCCTTGGTGGGACCGTCGAGTTCCTTTGGATAGGGTCGCATATTGGGCATGACAAGTTGGTATCGAGCCTCGACAAACCTAAGGCCCCTTGATTGATCGTGTAGTTGGCGTTGTTGAGTCTAGAAGAAAACTGTTTTGGTCTAGTTATATCGGAGTAGGAATTCTTTTACTCCTCGGCCCCTTCGTCACTCGGTGAGGAATCTTGGCGTTGGTGTTTTGAACTCTCCTCTTCCCTTCAAATTTTTCTTTAGGATCACGTGGTTGGTTTTTTAGTTCGTTGGCCTCGGCTCTTTTTCGGTGCATTTCTCGTCAAGTTGACTCGACCATCTTCATCTTTGCCAAGTTCAATCCTCAGCTATTTTCGATCGATGTTGTTTCCCTGTCCGAAGTTGTCTTTGTTTTCCCCCGCCCTCCTTTTTTTTCTTCTGAGTCATGATCCGTAATCAGTATCCATCCTACTCGTGCAAAGTATTTGCTTTCTTTTCCTCAATTATTTCAACGGTGTCTTCTCTCCCTTTCTCAAGTTATCTGTGTTTCCGCCCTCCACCCTCTTCTTCCGGAGTTTGAGTCTGTTTCGACCATCAATTTCATTCGTCTGGAGCCTCTTGAGTCTTTAGTCAATTGTTTCAACGGTGAATTCTCATCGTTCGTCATTCTTCATCCCTTTCTTTTTCCGGTGCACTCAATTCAAGTTTTTCGGTGTTGATCATATTCTTTTCCTTGGATCAAGTGTTCTCCTTGCTTGTTTGCCTCTCGCCATTCAATCATTCCGGCTTTCAAGACATCTCAGAGATTCGTCTGTGTTTGAATTAATTCGAGGTTATCACCTCATTCTAATATTTCAATTGTTCCGGTGCATCATCTATCTCTTCAACAATTCTTTCCAACGGTGTTTTTCTTTTAGTGGGCCCTAACCCACAGGTCTTTTCGAGGATCTTACGACTCTTCTAATTATTCGGAGTTATTCTCAAGTTCTTTTTGAAGTTTGGCGTAAGAATGAATTTCATCGATCGAGCCTTCCCAAGGTCTCTTTCAAATTCTTTTCATTATTGGCTCAAGCTCTTGCTTTTCATTCTACGGAGTATCTCAACAATTTTGGGGTGCTTATCGTCGTCCTTGAAGATCAAAGAAGAGTTTTCCCTCTAAATCTTGTCCGTCCTCCAGAAGATTAGTGGTTCTAGCTTCATATCATCCTCTCAAATTATTCCATTTGTCGGATATTCTTTTTCTCAACCATCCGGAGTTTGTGAGTAGTTGTTTTTGGAGGCCATCGTTCGGAAAGAATTCTTCGCCCTCATCATTCCAGTTATCATTCCCTATTTATCCGATTGCCTCGTTCAAGTGTTCTTTAATCAGCTCATGATCTCTTTGTTCTTTTGCATCTAAATCCCCTCTAGCATATTGGTTCTTCTAATTCTTCCGGTGATTCATTCTCTTTCATCAGTCATTTCCGAGTTCTTCGGTGGTTCGTTCAAGATTCTTTTCTTCGTTTATCATATTAATTCATTCGTTCTTTTCAATCCTACGGTGGTTCATGAAGATTTTCTCAAGTTTTGTGCTATCCTTCTCAATCCTTTTTCAAGAAGAATAAGTAGTATCACGGAACCCATTGTTGGTCATCAATTTAATTTGATGAGGGATAAGGATACAATAAATCTTATTCTTATTTCATCCAAGTGATTAATCCTTTTCCTTGGAGTTTGTTCTTGAGGAATAAATTCTAGTTCAAGTGTTCTCATCTTTTCTTTTCCGGAGTTCAAATTTCCTCGGCCATCTCGTCGAAACTCCATCTAAATCACCAAGACTTAATCCTTATTCTTTACATCCTTCAATTTTATCTCGTCATTCTTTTGTTTACGGAGTTCTTCATGGTGGCTCGTCATGATTTAATTCACTCCTCAAGTGTTCATCAAGATTCTTGTTCAAGGAGTTCTAGTATCTTTTGTTCTTGCATCTCGAAGTGCAATTAATTCTCCGTATTTTTCTAAAGTGGAGTTCTGCATTTCTTTGTTCTTCTCAGCTATCCAATCATTTCTGTTTGTGGCGGTTATCACCTTATGATCTTGAGATGTTACCATAAGACCGCAACAAGCTTATTCTTTTCGTTGTTGATTTTCTCAGCAACTCCGTTTACCTTCCTTCTAAAGATGCTTTCAATTTCATTCTGGCACAAGTTGTCATTTTCTTCTCCGTTCTTTTCATCCAACTCTTTAAATTCTTTCAGGAGGTTTTGTGTCATGTCTTCATCAAGTACCATTCCGTCCTCTCAAGCTCGTGTTCTATTCTTTCCATCTTCAGGCAGTGCTGCCTAAATTCTTCGGTCTTATTCGTTTCTTTTCTCATTCTAACCAGTCCGGTTAGAGCGAGTTGTTCATAGTCTATCTGATTTAGTGAGCTTTCGATTCTCGTCATTCTCGTCGTTCGTCTCTTTTTCTCGAGTGCTCTCGGTTCTTTGCTTCTTATCTTGAGTTCTTGTTTAGCCTCTTCCTCTTTCTCTTCCGTCTCGGTCCTAAGATCTGGGGCGAGATCTCTTGTTAGTGGAGGAGTGTTTATACGCCGGATTCGATCGCGAGATGTCATTCAGTTATTATCGGTGTTGCCATGTCATGTGCTTGCGTGTTGCACTTTGCCATGTCATCATATGCATTTCATATCATGTCATCATGTGCATTTCATTTTGCATACGTGTTCGTCTCATGCATCGAGCATTTTCCCGTTGTCCGTTTTGCAATCCGGCACTCCTATGTCTCCGGCCCCCTTTTACCTCTTTTAGGTATGCGGGTGTTAAATGGTCTCGGAATGGACGAGGTTTGTCAAGCTGACCTTGGTATAGCACCGGTGAACCGCTGTCAAGTTTCGTGCCATTTGGAGGTCGTTTGATACTCGAGCAGTTAGCAGGTAACCGCAAAAGCCTCTCTTGTGTGCAGCCCAACACCCTTTCAAAGTGGCCCAAAGCCCAGTAAACTCCCCTCCATGCTCTCGATCGTTCGATCACGATCGTGTGGTAACCGCACCTCATTTGGACTCTCCTAGCACCCTCTAGCTATAAATATGTGCCTCCCAAATTGCGGATCATTCACCCAGAAACCCTAGAAATTCCCCTCGCGCCGGGACGTTTCTTCCCGCGCGGGCCGCGTCCTGCCGGGCCCGCCAATAAGCCGCCACATCGCCCCGTGCCCTCTCTCTCTCTCCCGCCGCGGGAGCCGCTGCCGGCGCGCAGCCGAACCAGCGCCGCCCGCGTGCGCTCTCGCCTCGCCACGCCCGGGCGAAGGCGCCACCGCCCGGGAGCCTCCACCCGACCGCCGACCTCGCCGCTCTGCCCGGTTCCCTCGCCGGCCCGGGCGCCGCCGCCCGCCATGTAGCCCAGCGCCGCGCCGCGTGCACGGCCGTCGCCCGTCGCCTCCTCCTCCTCCGTCGCCCGCGACCCGCCGCCGTCGCCTGCGGGGCTCGCCGGAGCTCTCTTGGCGGATCCACTCGGGTGGGCGAGATCCACCCACCGGCGAACCAAGCGCGCCAGCCCGTCCCGGATCTCTCGTCCGGGTCTCCTCCATCCCGCTTTCCCGGTGTTTTTTCACCAAGTCCCCGAAATTTGTCGTTTACATGCCATATTCATCATGCCATAACTCTGCATCCGTAGCTCCGTTTTGCGTATAATATGTCAAATTGTTGCCTCGAAGAGTACATCATTTCAATTCATTGCATCATTTTCATTTGAGATCATCTTAATGCCGAAATGCTGTTGGAAGAGTGCTATGTGATGTTAGTTTCGTTTCTTAACGAACATGCACTTTTGTCATTTTGCCATGATTGATTGTGCACCCTATGAACTTGAGTCCTACATGTGTTTGGTAATATGCCATGCCATCTTTCCAGTAGTGTATGCCATGTATTTTTGTGATCTCTTTGGTGACTAGCACAAGCATGCAAACTAGGCTTCATGATGTTGCTGATTTCAGCCCTCTTCTGCGATATTTTTATGCCATGTTAACTTGATGCTAGAGAGATCCATGCTTATTTTGAGATACTTCAGTAAGGTTGTTTTGTTCTACATGTCTTGCTCTATCTATCCATGCCCTTGTTTGCAATTATGGAGTGCCATAGATTGAGTCAATCGAGCTCTACTTTTGCTATAAAATGTTTCTGGATGGTTGTTTACATGTTATTCAATTTTGCCAAGTTGTTGTAGTTGATCCTTGCATGCTATGATGTTGTTCTTGCCATGTATAGCTTCTATGCCATGTCTTCTTACTGTTGGTTGCCTTGCCATGCCATGTATTTCTCTGTGGTGAGTGATTCAAGCTCACCAACATGCCTACTGTCGTTGTTCTGCCATGTTTGAATCTGTAATATAACTTGCCATGTTTACATGGGTGCCATCATATCTTGATCCTTTTGGCTCATGGTCAATAAAGGACTTTTGTTCTATGCAATTAGTAGATTCATGCCATGCCTTTGTTTTCCATGATAAGTTCCTGTAGCATGTTGTTTGAAGCTCTAAACATTGCAACTTTGATGTTATTTCTGCCAAGTCTGAAACTGTTATTATTTGCAATCTTGCCATGTCATTTTGAGCATGTTCTAGTGATTTCGGAGATAGCTCGAGTGTTCATGTTTTGTAATGCTTTACCTGTACATCATGCCCATGCCTTTTGTTTACTTGTTGGGTTTCTGTAGCATATTGTTTTGGTGCTTGCAATATGCCTAGTTCTGTTTTGGACAGATTGTTGCTATACTTGTATAGAGTGTATGTGTTGAACCGTTGCTCCGTTTTGAGTGTGCTCTATATGAAACTTGCTTGTTTTTGCATGTAGCTTCATATTATCATGTTGCATCCTTGTTTTGAGGTGTTTGCTTGATGTTTGTATGCATTTTGCATCAATGCCATGTTTAACTTGTTTTGCTCATATCTTCTAGGCCGTAGCTCCGAATTAAATGAACTTTATATGTAACTTGACTAGAATTTCGTGTAGATCATCGTGGTGCATCTTAACTTGCTGTTTAACAACTTGAACATAAGGTTTATTCAGATCTGGACCAATTTCGAAATTTGCATATGAGGACTTACGGAATTGTTATGTGTTGTTCGGCCTCATTTAAACTTGCTTTGATGTGTTGCTCTTGTTTGCATCATCTCTTGCCATGAGTAGTTTCATGTAGCTTGTCATGCATCATGCTTGTTGTGCATCATGTCTTGT
The DNA here is from genome assembly GCA_021605205.1 of Aegilops longissima. Taxonomy (NCBI): domain Eukaryota; kingdom Viridiplantae; phylum Streptophyta; class Magnoliopsida; order Poales; family Poaceae; genus Aegilops; species Aegilops longissima. Next base: position 8,132 of record JAHIAM010011810.1, read on the forward strand.
TCATGTGTGGTGTGTTTACTATGTTGTGTGCTTCTTCTTGTTAGTTCCGTTTACGTTTGCGATCGTGAGGATTCGTTCGTCTACGCTTGGTTCGGCTTCATCCGTTCGTCTTCTTCATGGATTCGTTCTTCTTCCTTGCGGGATTTCAGGCAAGATGACCGCTACCTGGATCTCACTACTATCATTGCTATGCTAGTTGCTTCGTTCTATCGCTATCTTGTGCTACCTATCACTTCTTGCTCAAGCCATCCCAAATTGCCATGTCAGCCTCTAACCTTTTGCACCCTTCCTAGAAAACCGTTGTTTGGCTATGTTACCGCTTTGCTCAGCCCTCTTATAGCGTTGTTAGTTGCAGGTGAAGATGAAGTTTGTTCCTTGTTGGAACATGGAGATGTTGTTCCTTGTTGGAACATGTTTACTTGTTGGGATATCACAATATATCTTATTTAATTAATGCATCTATATACTTGGTAAAGGGTGGAAGGCTCGGCCTTATGCACAGTGTTTTGTTCCACTCTTGCCGCCCTAGTTTCCGTCATATCGGTATTATGTTCCCGGATTTTGCGTCCCTAACGCGGTCGGGTGATTTATAGGGACCCCCTTGACGATTCGCTTTGAATAAGACTTTTCCAGCAAGGCCCAACATTGGTTTTACCATTTGCCTCACCTATGCCCTTTTTCCCTTGGGTTTCGAGCCGAGGGTCATCTTTATTTAGCCCCGGGCCAGTTCTCCTTAGTGCTTGGTCCAAACGAGCGATGTCCGGCGCCCCTGGCAATCAGGGTTTATGCCAACCGGCGTCTTGCTCATCCGGTGTGCCACGAGGCGAGATATGTGCAGCTCCTATCGGAGTTGTCGGCACATCCGGGCGGCTTGCTGGTCTTGTTTTATTCTGTCGAAATGTCTTGTAGGCTGGGATTCGAGACTGATCGGGTCTTCGGGAGAAGGAATATCCTTCGTTGATCGAGAGCTTATCATGGGATAAGTTGGGACACCCTGCGGGTATAAACTTTCGAAGCCGTGCCTGAGTTATGTGGTTAATGGGAATTTGTTAATATCCGGTTGTAGTAAACTTGAAGCAAACTCTTCTAAAATACACCAACCGTGTGCGTAACGTGAGTGTCTCTTTTGGGGTTGATCGAGAGGAGAACACGGTTTCTAGGTTATGTCGGCGTAAATAGGAGTTCAGGATCACTTCTTGATCATTGCTAGTTGACGACCGTTCCTTTGTTTCTCTTCTCGCTCTCATTTGCGTATGTTAGCCACCATATATGCTTAGTCCTGCAGCAACCTCACCACTTTACCCTTCCTTTCCCATTAAGCTTTGCTAGTCTTGATACCCATGGTAATGGGATTCTTGAGTCCTCGTGGCTCTGATTACTACACCACCGATTGCGGTACAGGTTTGCGATTGATCATGATCGACGAGGCGATGTTTGCTTGTTTGGAGTTCTTCTTACGCTTCTTCTTGATCGGGGATAGGTTCGGTCGGCGCTGGGCTAGCGAGGTGGATGTCGTTTGAGTTTGTTTATGTTTCATCCGTAGTGGGATGTTGATCTTGTATATGATGTTGATGTATTCTTGTGGCATTTGTGCCTTGTATGTATCCCCATCTATTATGTAATGTTGATGTAATGATATCCACCTTGCAAAGCGTTTCAATATCGGGTCTATCCTTGGTGGGACCGTCGAGTTCCTTTGGATAGGGTGCATATTGGGTGTGACAAGTTTGTATCGAGCCTCGACCGACTCTAAGGCCCCCCTTGATTGATCGTGTAGTCTGGCCGTTGTTGAGTCTAGAAGAAAACTGTTTTGGGTCTAGTTATATCGGAGTAGGAATTCTTTTGCTCCTCGGCCCTTAAATCGCTCTGGTGAGGAATCTTGGCGTAGGTGTTTTGAACTACTCCTCTTCCCTTCAAATTTTCTTTAGGATCACGTGGTTAGTTTTTTCGTTCGTTGGGCCTCAGCTCTTTTTGTCGGTGCATTTCTCGTCAAGTTGACTCGACCATCTTCATCTTTGCCAAGTTCAATCCTCGGCTATTTTCGATCGATGTTGTTTCCCTGTCCGAAGTTGTCTTTGTTTTCCTTCGCCCTCCTTTTTTTCTTCTCGGAGTCTGCAGTCCGTGAATCGAGTATCCATCCTACTCGTGCAAAGTCTTTGCTTTCTTTTCCTCAATTATTTCAACGGTGTCTTCTCTCCCTTTCTCAAGTTATCTGTGTTTTCCGCCTCCACCCTCTTCTTCCCGGAGTTTGAGTCTGTTTGACCATCAATTTAATTACGTGCGGAGCCTCTTGGTCTTTAGTCAATTGTTTCAACGGTGAATTCTCATCTTGTTTA